>ML106176.1:6662-50359 GCA_003697995.1 Taxidea taxus jeffersonii
GGCTTTCTCTGAGAGTCCTTCCCAATCGAAATCAGAAAGCCCCTGTTAATCTCCCTTGAGACGTCCTCTTCCTTTCCTTCATAGCACATTCGTAGCTCTGTATTCTTGGATTCCCCCACAGGGCTGGAAACTCCTTGAGAGCAGAGACTATCCTTGCTTGTTCACTTCTGTAAACCTACTGCCTAGTAGTGTCTGCTGTATAGCATCTGCTTAATATTTGCAAAAGCGAATGAATGGCATACACTTAAAAGCTGGGTATCATATGCTGGGTACACACAGTCCGAGGGCAGGAACCTAGCTCATCACCTGCTACCTCTTGGTGCCCCAGGCTTTTTAAAGGGGCCCATGGGTGTTGCTGGGCACAGTGCTCAGGAGTAGTGTCTGATCAGAGATCCTTAGCTCCTTGGCCTAGGCAGCTACAGAAGCAGAGGCATGAAGATGGCCAGGTTCCTGGAGAAAGAAGCTAGCTCCTCTGACTTCTCTGGGGCCTCTCTCCCAAACTTCTCCCCCTACCACGCCTTAGCCTGTCCATACAGCCCCCTCTCATATGCACACATCACGTGGGTTTTCTCACGCAATGTAAAAGCCTCCCTCGCCTGTGCCTTGCCTGCTCTGCTGCTGCCACCTCTATCACCCACAGACAGATGGGAAATCTCCATCAAAGACTAACACTTCCTTCCAGGCTCAGAGGATCACAGCAGGGTCCTGGAAGAAGCTCCTCTGACAGCCCAGGAAAGGATTGATAGGACTCATTGCTACCCCTCCCCTCAACACACACACCGACCTAAAATAGGAATGACCATCTGGATCCACTTACAGGGCTGGCTGGGGGAGGGAAGGATAGGAGAGCCGGAACTGTCAAACTGGGAAATCTTCGAGGGCAAGATGCTGCTTGTTTGAAGGGTGAACTCAGGGCATGTTCTCTTGGTGGGAGTCAGGGCACCCCCTCCATTGGCCTCATCTCTGAGTCCCCACGGCTCACACACCACCTCCCTCAGACTATCTCACTCCTCATCCTGGCATTCAAGGCCCCCATGGTCTGGCTTTAAACCCCAGCCTACTTTACAAGCCTCAAACTCTCCCTGTCCCCCTCGGGACTTGCTTGGTGTTAACCTCGCTGGGTTGTTTGCCCTTCAGAAAATGATTCCTGCACTTCATACCTCATGTCTTTGCTCACACTGTTCCTTCAGTGGAATGCCCTTCCCCTAGTCTCCTATACTACTTTCAAGGTTTCTGGCAAATGTTCCCTCTTTGCTCCCAGAGCACGAAGGCTGTGTTTCTACCTATTGAATATTCATGTGTACTTGCATTAGCATTAGCTGTTTACATGTCTGTCTCCCCTGAGGGACTGTGAACTCCTTGAGAAGGGGTCTGACTGGATCTATTGGTCCCTGTAGCCAAGCACAGCACCTGGAAGATAGGAAGTGCTCAGGGAATGTCACCGTTGCTATTTGTTGATCATAGATGGTCTCCTTAAGGGCTCTGGGGAAGAATCACCTTAATCAATAACCCAGGGCAGCAGGGCTGAGCCAGGGGCGGTCACCGCAGCAGGCTGGAGTTGCTGCTGGGCATCATGCAGTGTGTCTGGAGTGTGGAAGGGCAGAGTCCTCTTTTCAGCCTTCAGCCTTTTGTTTCTACTTCAGCCTTTCTGTTTCTACTTCAGCCTTTCTGTTTCTACTCCACTCATTACCTTCTCTGGCTCCTGGAGATTGGGATTCTCCCTATCAAGCCCTGAACTATCTTCCAGGATGGCTCTAAACCTTTCCATGGTAGGGAGAGGACCATTTGAGAACAGACACTCTGACCCTTTAGACATTAGAGTTTACAAAATGACTTCCTTCTCTGTTCAGTTTTATAGATGGGCAAACTTGCCCAAGTTTATCGAAAGCACAGCTAGGACCAGAAGCTAAGGGTTAGGGTTAGGGTTAGGGTTAGGGTGGGCAGTAAAGCAAGACAGTTAAATACGTGAATTCCGGGGTCAGCCAACAAGCCCAGTGTTTCCACCTAAGCCCTGTCAATGGTTGTCCTTTGGAAAGTAACTGAGCCTGTTGGGATCAGTTTCCGCATATCTAAACTGGGAAATGATAATTCACATCTTACAGAGTTCTTGTAAGGTTTATTTGACCGGCTAGACCTGAATGGTTCCTGGCCCCAAATACACACTCAGTGTTAGCTACCACAGCAGTGAAAACCACACATCACAACTATAGAACTCTTACTTAAAAAGCACTTTGATGCACATAATCTCATGTGATTTGGGGCCTTTTACAATGTAGTGAAATAACCAGAGCAGGTATCAGAATACCCATTTTACTGATAGGGAGTATGAGTCCAGAAAGGTTCAGGGACTTTTCTGAGATCTAAGTACCTATTAGACAGAGTTGGGGTTTTGAGCCTCCTTGACCCTGGCTCTCTCTGCTGGTGAGCCATCTTAGGTCTACTGAAGAGTGATAAGGCTGAGACCAGCCTGTGATTCTGTAAACCACAAAATAGGTGCAAACTATAGCCTCATTAGGACCAGGCTAGTTCATATATAAAAAAAGAAATGAGAGGGGCACCTGGGTGGCTCAGTGGGTTAAGCCGCTGCCTTCGGCTCAGGTCATGATCTCAGGGTCCTGGGATCAAGTCCCGCATTAGGATCTCTGCTCAGCAGGGTGCCTGCTTCCCTCTCTCTCTCTCTGCCTGCCTCTCTGCCTACTTGTGATCTCTGTCAAATAAATAAAATCTTAAGAAAAAAAAAAAAAAGAAATGAGAGCAGGAAGCAGAACAAGATAGAACAATAGAGTACGGCATGCCTGCCATCATGTCCACCAGAATGCTTTCCTCCCACACCACCTTTGCCAGACACAGAGCCTAGCAAATAGTGGGGAACTCCATGGCAGAATGTACAGGGGAGGACTCATGGAAAATTCAATTTTCAGGGACCATGCACAATCCACATTTCTAGCCCACATCTTCCAGATAATGTGGAGGTCCCAGGAGGTCAGGGATTAGTCTGTTGTGTGCACTTTTATTAAGCCAGGGCTAGGTACAGAGGAAGAGCTCAAAAAGTATCACAACATTTAAATAATAAAATAAAATGATTTTTAAACACTTGGACTAGGAATCAGAGGTTAGGGATCCAGTCCTGGTTTTGTTTCTGAGGTCCTTGCACAGCCCATCCCCTTTTCCTGCCCCTCTTTGGAACTCCTTGTCTCTCTTCCAAAAATGTGGAGTTTAGGGCTAGATCAGTGATCCTCAGCTCTGGCCATACTTAGAATGAATCTGGGATGCTTAAAAATAATGGTTGGGGGGCGCCTGGGTGGCTCAGTGGGTTAAGCCTCTGCCTTCGGCTCAGGTCATGATCTCAGGGTTCTGGGATCGAGCCCCGCGTCGGGCTCTCTGCTCAGCGGGGAGCTTGCCCCCGCCGCCCGCCTGCTCTCTGCCAGCATCTCTGCCTACTTGTCTGTCAAATAAATAAATAAAATCTTTTAAAAAAATAATGGTTGGATGCCTGGATCTTACCTCAGATCAATTAAAACAATCTCTGGGGTGGGACAGTTGTAGTTTTTAAAGTATACTGGGTGAGGGGCACTGGGTGGTTCAGTTCGACTCTTGATTTTGGCTCAGGTCATGATCTCAGGGTCATGAGATCAAGCTCCCTGGGGGGCCCCATACTGAGCACGGATGGAGGCTGCTTCAGACTCTCTTCCTCCCCCTCTCTCTGTGGCTCTCCCACTCTCTCGAAAGAAAGAAAGAGAAAGAAAGAAAGAAAAGAAAGGAGGGAAGGAAGGAAGGAAAGAAAAGAAAAGAAAAAGAAAAAATGAATCCTGGGTGATTCTGATAGCATACCCAGAATGGAGAACCTCTGAGCTAGATGGTTTCTCATTGCCCTTTATGTTCTGCAGCCACATTTCAGCATGTGCTGAAGCACAGAGACAGTGGAGCAGGCATCTAGGGCCACATCTACCCACCACAAACACAGGTGGCCCAATTTTTTTTTTTTAAGCAGGCTTCCTGCCCAGTGTGGAGCCCAGCATGGTGGCAGGGGCTTGAACTCATGACTCTACGGTCAAGACTCAGATACTTCCCAACTGAGCCACCCAGGTGCCCCACAGGGGGCCGAATTCTAATGTCTGTTTTGCTTGCCAGGGCTGGCTCAGTCGGTAGAGCTTACAACTCTTGATCTCAAGGCTGTGAGTTCTAGCCCCGCATTGGTTAGCTGTAGAGATTACTTAAAAATAAAAAAAATCTAGGGCGCCTGGGTGGCTCAGTCGGTTAAGTGTCTGCCTTCAGCTCATGATCCCAGGGTCTTGGGATCCCAGGGTCAGGCTCCCTGCTCAATGGGAAGCCTGCTTCTCCCTCTCCCTCTGCTGCTCTGCCTGCTTGTACTCTCTCGCTCTGTCAAATTAATAAATAAAATCTTTAAAAAATATATTTAAAAAAAGTGTTTTGCTATGCATTCACTGGGCAGGCTTATCTGACCCCACTTCTCTTTTTTTTTGTTTTTATCAAAGTTTTTTTACTTTTTATTTTTTTTATTTGTCAGAGAAAGAGCGAGAGTGAGCACAAGCAGGGGGTACAGCAGGCAGAGGGAGAAGCAGACTCCTGGCTGAACAAGAAGCCCGATATGGGAGGACCCTAGGATCATGACCTGAACTGAAGGCAGATGCTTAACCAACAGAGCCACTCAGGCGTCCCTGATCCCGCCTCTCTCATCAGTAAGGCTAGTGAGTTTTGGGTGACTCACACAGCAAAAACATATTAAAAATGGAGTACCATGCAACCTTTCTTACTCTAGTTTTGCCTTTTCCAGGATGTCATATAGTTGGAATCATACAGCATGGCTTTCAGGCTGGCTTTTTTCATTAAGCAATATGCATTTATGTTTCCACCATATTTTTGTGGCTTGATAGCTCATTTCTTTTTATCACTGAATAACAGTGTAGCTGTATCACAGCTTATCAGTTCACCCTTTGCAGGACTTCTGGTTGCTTCCAGTTTTGGGAATTACGAAGCTGCAACAAACATTTATATACAGGTTTTTGCACGGATGTAAGTTTTCAACTCATTTGGGTAAATACTAAGGAGAACAACTGCTGGAGCCTACATTAAGACTATATTCAGCTTTGTAAGAAACTGCCAAACTGTCTTTTCAAGTGGCTGTACCATTTCTGCATTCTCACCAGCAATGAGAGTTCCTGGTGCTCCACATCTCTGTCAGCATTTGGTAATGTCAGTTTTTGAAATCCAGCCATCCTAATAGGTAAGTAATGAGATTTCACTATTGATTTAATTTGCAATCCCCTAATAACATAATGCTGAGCATCTTTTTGTATGCTTATTAGTCCCCTGTATATCCTTTTTGGGTGAAGTATCTATTCAGATCTTTTGCCCATTTTTAAAATTAGGTTGTCTGTATTCATATTGTTGATTTAGAGTTCTTTGTAGATCTTTGTGTATGTGGGGGTATAGACCCTTTATATGACATGTTTCACAAATATTTTCTCAGTCCTTTGTCTGTCTTTTTCATTCTTGTAATAGTGACTTCATGGAGAACTTTTTAATGAAACCCGATTTATCAATTCACTCATGGACTATGCTTTTGATGTTGTTTCTAAAAACTCATCACCAAACCCCAGGTCACCCAGATTTTCTCCTATTTATCTTCTAGACTAGAAGTCTGTTTTACATTTGGGTCTATGATCCCCTTTTTTTTTTTTAATTTTTTTAGGATTTTATTTATTTATTTGACAGACAGAGAGTACAAGCAGGCAGAGAGGCAGGCAGGGTGGGGAGAGCAGGCTCCCCGCTGAGCAGAGAGCCCGATGTGGGGCTTGATCCCAGGACCCTGGGACCATGACCCGAGCCAAAGGCAGAGGCCTCAACCCACTGAGCCACCCAGGCGCCCCTCTATGATCCCTTTTGAGTTAACATTTGTGAATGGTGTATAGTGTTTAAACCCAGCACCATTTATTGAAAAGACTGTCCTTTTTTTCATCGAACTGACTTTGCTCCTTTGGCAAAGATCAGCTGACTGTATTTATGTGGATATACTTCTGGGTTCTCCACTCATTCCATTGATCTGTTTGCCTAGTCCTTTGCCAGTACCACACTGTCTTTACTATTGTAGCTTTATGATAAATATTAAAGTTAAGTAATGCCAATCCTCCTTTGTCCTTCTTTGACTTCATTATTGTTGTTGGCTATTCTGGGTCTTTTGCCTCTCTATATAAACTTTAGAATCCATGTGCCAATGTTCTCAAAACTAGTTGCTGGGACTTTTATTGGGATTTCACTGAAGCTATTGATGAAGTTGGGAAGAAATGACATCTTAATAATATTGAGCCTTCCCATACATGAGCATGGGATTTTCATTTATTTTGATTTTCCTTGATTTCTTTCATCAGCATTTTATAGTTTTCCTCATATAGATCTTGTACATATTTTGTCAGATTCATTCCTAAGTGGTGTGTGTGTGTATGAGTGAACAGCTGGGGCACAGGGGATTTTTAGGGCAGAAACTATTCTGTATGACAATGTAATGATGGATACATGACATTATGCATTTGTCAAAACCCACATAACTATAAAGAAAGTGAACCTTATGGGCTTTAGTTAATAATGATGTATTAGGGGACGCCTGGGTGGCTCAGTTGGTTAAGCGGCTGCCTTCGGCTCAGGTCATGATCCCAGCGTCCTGGGATCGAGTCCCACATCGGGCTCCTGGCTCAGCGGGGAGGCTGCTTCTCCCTCTGCCTCTGTCTGCCGCTCTGTCTGCCTGTGCTCGCTCCTGTGCTCTCTCTATCTAACAAATAAATGAATAAAATATTTAAAAAATAATGATGTATCAGTATTGGTTCATTAATTGTAATAAATGCACTACAGTGATGCAAGATGTTAATAATAGGGGAAACTGAGCCAGGGAGAGAGGGGGATATATGGGAGTCTGTAGTATCCACGCAACCGAATGTAAGCCTTGAAGTGCTCTAAAACACAGTCTACTTACAAAAAGGGTTGGGGGGAGTACCAATTCCAAATGAAAGGGAGACCCTGGTGAATGAAGTCTTCCAGTGGCTCCTCCTTCTTACAGGGTCCAGCCTACAGCCCCTCATCAAGCACAGGGGGCCCTCTGCTGCTGGACTGCCCCTTCAGCCCATAAGCCACTCCACCCTGAACAGTGCAGCTGAACTGAATCACTCAGGCTCCGGGAAGGAATCTGCGACTTTACACTAGTCTCTTGACCTGGGACACTGCCCTTCCCTTGCCTGGTCTGCAAATGTCTTGAGGAAGTTTCTAAAGACTTCATCCTGGGGGTGCCTGGGTGGCTCAGTGGGTTAAGCCTCTGCCTTCAGTTCAGGTCATGATCTCAGGGTCCTGGGATCAAGCCCCGCATTGGGCTCTCTGCTCAGTGGGGAGCCTGCTTCTTCCTCTCTCTCTGCCTACTTGTGATATCTCTCTCTGTCAAAAGAATAAAGACTTCATCTTGGACACAAAGAAGTGACACTGGTCCAAAACACCTGCTTCATAACACTACTTACTGTGCTTCTGTTTCTGTCAGGATCTCCTTCCTGTCTCCTGAATTAAACCGAGAATACCCTAGCATACCCTGCTGCCTTCCCATCACTCTGTTCTTTCCAAATGTACAAACAGAAGAATGAAAAAACTTCAGTAGTGAAGCTGTTGTTCCCACAATACTGAATCACGGCCCAGAAACTGTGCATCAACAACGTTGGCGGGCCCCAACAAGTTAATATCGCACATGGTAGGGGATTTTAAATTTGGGAGATACTCAACATCTGTTAGCTGTGGAGATATCTACTAGTTCAAGGTAGATCACAGTTTCATCATTAGGTTGTGATACATTCCTTTGGTTAGATCATCTTTGAGAAGCTGGGTTTTGGTGGTTGCTGTCGTAAAAAGCAATTCAAAGTCACTGTGGAATACGTAGTAGTGTCCAATGGGATTAGAAAGTTTGAGAAGCTTTACAGTGCCCAACAAGCACACAGATCCCATTAGTTATTGTATTTAAGAATGAAATAAAAATACCATTTCTTCTAGTTTATATGTACTTTAAAAAAAAAAACAATGACTTGGTATGACATAGTTATTATGTAATTTGAGTATAATTGCTTGATAAATAGAACTGTTGGGCATTTCTTTTGGTTTAGAGGCTCCATGAGAAAATTACTGAGCCACTAATGCTGCGTGAGTGCTATGAGCTGAGAAAGTCTGGGAACCTCTGGTCTAAGATACCCTCTAATCTAGGGCACATCACAAAACTTTACATTGTGAAATCCATTTAGTGGGTTACGGCCAGCCTTTTTTTGCCTTAATAAAACAGAATGGTCACTAGAACACACTGCATGTAGCAATAGTAAATATTATTGTGTAAAGCTTATGTTCATTATATACACACAAATAAGCCTGGGTATCTTGGGTCACAATGTAAAATGTGTATTTCTTGTTTGGGTTGATTTTAGAAGTTTGAAAAGCCACTAAGACTTCAACTTCCTTATTTTAGAGATGAGAAAACAGCTTGGAGAGTGAAAGCTGATTATTGCAATTCACAGCCACCAGGGCCAGGCGCTGCTGCACTCAGCCTCGCTGTGCTGGGAGGCCACTGCTCACAAGGATCCTCCAAGGCAGGCCTCATTCTACCCAGCAGAGGTGTGGTTACTCAAAGTCACATAGCTACAGAGGTGAGGATCAATTACCCTCACTTTGGTTCCAAGACCCATTTGCACCCCACAAATGCCAGCAGCCACACCTAGAACAAAATGGTTTTAATCAATTGCGTCACCCTCACTCTCCTGGGAGCGGAGCAACAAAAAGGCTCGGCTCCTGCCCCCAGAGGACAGTAAGGCTTATGTGTCTCTCCACACTGCAGGGCCCAGGCTGGGCAGGTTGGGGGGGGCGGATGGGGGACACAGGACGGGCAGGCAGGAGGCAGAGAGGAAATGGCAGGTGGTTTGAACATAGGAAAGCAAAAGGGGCCCCTGCTGGTCCTTGGGCCCCAGGGCCCAGCCCCAGTACTCCTGCTTTCCCCTCCCTGGCTCGAGAAAGGTCATGGAGAAGAGACAGGGGAGCAAGTCCCAGCAGCAGGAAAAGCAGCAGCAGCTGTTTCCTTCACCAATAAATATACTTCATTACCAAGCTAGAAGAGAGGGGTGGGAGAGGGACTGGGTGGGGAGGAGGGGGGAGAAGCTGCCACCTGTGTTGCTGGGATTAAAGCAATGACGAGATGGTGCCAGACCCCCCACCACTATCCTCACCCCCCCACCCCCCCCACCCCCGTCTTCTTACAACTGTGAAAAAGCTTTTAACATGGCCCTCCTGTCTCCAGGGCTGCTTGGAAGCCTGACTGAGAGGAGGCACCTGGCAGAGACCAGGCGGAGGGAGGGAAGGATGGAGGGAGGGAAGAAGGGAGGCTGCTGCTCCCCAGAGGCTGCAGCTGGAGGGCTGGAGCCAAGTAAGCACTGAGGGGAGAAGGAGGGAGAAGGGGAGGAAGGCTGAGCAACTGTCAGGAGCAGCTCCCAGCTGAGAGCCAAGGGGGCAGAGAGCGGCTTGGTGAGTGGTGGGGTGACTGCTGTCCAGTGTTAAGCTTGGGGCTGCTGAGGAGGGAGGGGGAAAAGTTAGGGATTTTCCCATCTGAGTGGCTCAGGAGACCCACCCCCCTCCCCCCAGAGCAGCAGGGGGACAGAGAAAAGCCATCACTTCTTTGGTCTTTGTGGCGGCTCAGCATGTGGAGTGGGAGGAAGGGCAGAAAGGGCCCTTAGCAGGGAGCGCCACCTCAGCAGAGTAGGCCTGGCTGGGAGCTCTGGCAGAAAGGTCACAGTGAGGCCAAGGAGCCCCCAGAAAGGGGAGTGGGAGTGGTCATAGTGCAGTGCAGAAGGCTATGGCGTGGTGCCCCACCCTCTGCCAGGGCCCTTGGGAAAGGCTAAGCCCCCAGAGGTGGCCAGTGAGCGCAGGAGCAGGGTCCAGAGCCAGCACTGGGAGAAGGGTGAGGACACTCTCCTGCCCAGGCAGGGGCCTGGCCCTGCCTACTACAGGACTCCCACCTTCCTTCGGCTTCCACCCTGACATGGTGGCTCTGGAGGGAGGGTGGGACCCCATCCTTTTTCAGAACCTTCCCTGAAGCCACAAAGGAGCTAGCCTTGCCCGCAGGAGCAAGAGTGGCAACAGGTCAAGGCTAGCCCTTACGGAATGGAATTCCACTCCCCTTCCTGCCGCCAACTGAAGTGTAGGGCAGTCCTTGAAGACAGCTTTGGCCCTTGCCTCCCAACCTGAGGCGGGCCAGAGCCCTCCAGGGACATGGGAGGTGGGTGGTGTCTGGAGGGGCTTCCCCTCCTGCTCTTCTGCTCAGAGCTGGGGCCAGTCAAGGGGCAATCTGCCCCAAAGTCTGAAAGCCAGCGAGTTGTAGCAACCCCCCACCCCCAATGCCAAACTAACAAACAAAACAGGGAAATGAAAAAAATGGGGGGAGGGGGAAGACAAACCAAAACAACCCCCTGACCTCCTGCCCATGGTGGAGGGTTCAGCCAGTAGCAGGGGCCGGGGACCAGAGCTTGGAGGGTCTAGCTGGGCCGGCACTGAACCTGGCCCTCGGAGCTGTCCTCGTCATCAGAAGCCCCCGCACCCCCACTGCTCAGGCCTGTGATCCGGTAGCCCATGTTGAGCAGCATCACCTCCAGTGGGTCGGCGTTCATGCGCCGCTGGTTGGCCTGGGAAGCACCCTCCATGTCCTCCACAACTCGGCCTGTGAGGTCTTCGCTCTGTGGGGAAGGCACACATAGCACCGGGAGAGAGGTGTGTGGGGGAGGTCGGCAAACAGGCCAACAAACACACACACACACACACCACACACACACACACACACACACACACGTAGAGGTGGCTGGACACACCGAGAGATGTACATGGGGCTGTACGTACACTCCCATGTAGATGCAGACGCCAGGGAACGCACACATGGGGATACGTACAGGACACGTGCTCACCAGAATACAGATGTGAAGGAGACATGCCATGTGGGGTTATACATAAGGGGCACATCTGGTAGTACACACTGGGAGAGGACACAATACACTGAGATATATATGGAGGTGCACATGCTGGGATACACACTGGGGGGGCATACCCCTATTGGGGTACATATCAGGGGGCCCCATACAGGAAAGTGGGGCATACCACATGGGGTTATATACATGGGGGACCCATACATCGATATATGTGGGAGGACTCACATCTGATTCCATTGGGCACACCTACTAGATACCCAGGGTAGGGGGAACAGACAACACCCCCATCCTACTCTTTTGTCATCACTCCCAACAACCCTTCCTTTATCCTTCTTTTCCTCTCCCCTCATGGGAGAGGCTTGTAGGGTTCTCTTTAAAATTCACAGTAAATTGCCTCTGTAATTAGATACACCACTTGACTTCTGTTTTGCTGGCTAGAAAGGGGAGGAAAGTGGGGTGGAGGGCAGGGGAGGTCTCAGGCCAGCCTGCCTGGCTACCCACCCTGGGAGTAGAGGGGACCACATCCTCCTAAGTGTCCCTGTGGACTGGACACTTCACAGGCATCACTTCTTTATCCTTAAAGCAGCCTTTTGAGGTGGTGCTGTCATACCCATTCCAATGTACAGATAAAAACCTGGGCCAGAGATGGTTAAGTCCCTTAGGCAGTGAATGAAGGGACCAGGATTCCAAAGCCTGCATACTTCCCATGTAACCAAGGGACTGGCTTTTGCCCAGCTTCTGGGGGATACAACACAGTGGTATATGAGGGTCCTAGGGAGCCCCTGAGGGACTGTTCTCATGAGGTGGCACTGGTGCTGCTCTGGTTCCCTCATGGCCTCCTGCACCCTGTCCTTGGTTACTGTTTCCTGTATGGGAGTCTCATCCTCTCAGCTTGCTCAGGGATGTGCCTCGAGAAGGCAGGTGCCTACTCTTCCCCCTAGAACTGCCTACTGCATTTGGCACTCTGAGGAACTGATGGCTCCCACCTTGACACAGTGCTGGGCCCTCGGGTAGGAGTTCACTCATCCTAGTGGCTTCCATCTTTGAATGACTCATTTCCCTCCCCAATCCTCCCAGGCTCAGCCGGAGGCCTCACACAGGGTCCAGCCCAAACTTTGTCCCTGTCTAGTTTTGGCCATCTTCTCCACACCCTCACCTCTGGCCGGGGGTTCCAGAGCCGCACAACAGGGTCAATGCCGCTGGTGGCCAGGAAGCAGTAGCTGGGGTGTGGCTGCAGGCAGTTGACGATGGACTCGTCCCCTTGGAGCACGCGGACCAGGTTGGTGGTCTCCTTTTCCCAGATGAAGAAGGAGCCATCGTCAGAGCCACTGACGATGTACTGAGCATTGCTGGCAGAGGGGCAAAGGGCAGGGAGGTCAGGTGGGGTACTGCCCTACAGCCTCAAGTAGAGGCTTAGGGCAAGGGGAACAGGGAACTCTGGGGTCTTCACTTGACTCAGAACTCCCACACACGGCAATTCTCTCCATACTGCAGAGCCTTAGTTGCTGTCCAGCTATTAAGCTTAAGATCAGGGACTGCTTGGGTGCCTCCAAGATACTCTCCCTCAACACGTTATAAGCTCCCTGGGTGCGGGATCAATCTTGCATCTCTTAGATCTCTGGGAACACTCTTGTCTTAGCATTCCCCAGCAGTCCTCACTTCCTGGGTCCACAACCCCCTCACACACCATTGACACTTAGAGGGGATCTTGACGGAGAGACTCTCAACACTCAAGGGTTTCACTTACCCAAAGAAAGTATACCATATACAAAGGAGGGTTGGGGGTGACAGGGTCTGAGACATGGGCTATGTCCCTCAGTACCAGGGGCACAGTTCCGAGAACACAAGTTTGCCAAGACTGCCAGCTTCTGAGGGTTCTGGCCTCATACACCAGCAGAGGGAAGCTCCAAGCATCCACATCAAGACCAAGCTCTGGCACATGGAGACAGAGGGATAGGAGGCAGGGTATAAAGGCAGAGTCCAGACCCCATGCTGGATGCTCTATGGATTACCTCACAAATCCTCATTATGGCCCCAGGAGTGGGGATGGCTGGTTTCATTTTACAGATGAAGAGACAGGCCCACAGAGGTGAAGCCATTTGGTCAAGGATACAGAGGCAGAACTGGGATTTGACACTTTTCTGAAAGCAATATGCTTCCACACCCCCCCAGTCTCCTGCCGCCAACCAGGCTGTGCCCCCCTCCTCTTCAGGGCCTCGGACCTGCCAAAGAAATTGGCCTCCTTGATATCCGTGGTGGTGTTGCAGTGGCCGCAGTAGCGGAATTGGTAGTCGTAGCTTCGCTCCCGCAGCACCATCTCATCCTCCGAGATGGAGTCCTTGCGGCTCGTACTGCGGAGGCGGACAGGGCCGCCGCCGCCACCACCGCCGGCTCCCTTCTTCTCCTCTAGGGGCAGAGAGCAAGGAAAGGTGAGACCTGTCCTTCTTTTCCCTCCCCTACCTTGTCTCTACTCCTGGCCCTGTTTACAGCCCAAGTGCTGACAACGTAGGGCTACCTGCCCTTACCCCTACCCTCGAAAGCTGGATTCCCAGACTGTGAGGAAGAAGCATTTTTGGACCTAACCCTTGAGGATGTTCAAGAGGGGACCTCGGATGCTAGAAGGGCCTTTGCTCAGGTCCCAGAATAATGTCTGGAAGCCCCAAGGATGCACAGGCCCACAGTCTGTTTCTGTGGAGTTACGAGGCAGGGAGGGGAAAGTGAAGCACTACTGAGAGACTTGAAGGGATAATTTTTCTAAATAGACCCATAACTCTGAAAGGAGAAAAGTCCAAGCCCTTCCTCACTGGAAGATGAGTTATAGATCCCAAATGAGGCACTGATCAGTTCAGTGCCTTGGGTAAAATCACAACAGTTTTCTCAGTGCCTTAAAAGTGCCTTGATTCTGCCTGCCTCAGGGCCTTTGCATGTGCTGGTTTCTAGACCAGAAGTCTTTACCTCCCACAGCTATACTTTTCATCTAGTTACCTCTTCTTCCCCATCCCTGAAATCTCAGGTTAAATGTCTCCTCCTCTAGAACCCTAGCCTGACATTAAGCCCTGCCCCAGGCACCTATACCGTATCAGCCCCCCATGGCACTCATCACACTGTTTCTCCTTCATTGCTTGGTTCCTTTACTAGGGCTATAAACTCCATGAATATAGAAATCCCATCTGACTTGTCCACAGCACAGTGCCTAGCACGTGGTAGATGCTGGATAACTACTCAAACAATGCATCAGTCGCGTGGTTAGTAAACTGCATACGAGAGAGGTGAGGGTCCATGTCTGCCTCCAGTGAGGTTTCACCACAAATACCCAGCTCACTCTCCAATGGTACTAAGCGGAGCTGGACAGGGCTTCAAATGAGCTCTGTGGAGGCAAGGCAGTGGGGTCAGGGAGGCTGTGCCTTACCTTAGGGTAATAGTCACATGGTTACCACATGGCAGAGCTGTATGCGTGAGGCATTTCCACTGCCCTCCACTGCTGCCTCTGCTGCAAGCAGCCAAACTGGAAGGAGTACAACCCCCAGCTGCTGCCTCTCACTCAGATGTCCAATGGAACAGCTAAAACCCTGTCTCTGTGAGCAGGTGAGAAGGCCCAGCTGGAGCTATGCAGATGGCCTGACTGGGCTCAGCTTCCTCCTGTCCTGAGTCCTAGGCATTAAGCCAGGTGCTTTAAACATACTATTGTTAATCCTCAAGAGAAACCCTAAATCGGAGGTGTTATCATTCCCCTTTACAGATGGGGAAACTGAGTCTCAAAGAGACCAAGTGAGTGTCCCAACCTCACATGATTTCTGAATCAGCCTAAGAATCCAGGCCTCTCTAATCTCAGAACCATGTCTTCTTCAGCATGTCACACAGGACCTCAAACAGAAAGTAACAGCAACCCCTCCTCAGTGCCCACTCACCACCGTCATTTTTGGAGAAAAGGGCTGCTGTGATGTCGCGGCCCAATGCATCACAAGCGCTGCTGTGGGCCTGCTCTGGGAACTTCCCTTTGAAGTCATCCAGGCACTCCAGGGCCTCAGCCACGTACTTGAGCTCAAAGAGGCAGCGGGCCAGGCGGAAGTGTGCCTTCAGGTGGCATGGGTTTAGGGAGATGGCCTTGAGGCAGTCTCTCAGGGCATCGTAGTGGTCACCATCCCTGGGAAGGCAGGGGAGTGTGGCTTAGAGGTGGGATTTTGTGGCAAGCAAGGAGTCACCCAGTTTCCTCTGAGGTGGGCCACCTCAGCCCACCTCTGACAGATCTCAGGGCGAGGGTGCTTATAAACGAAAAGAACCCTGGCTCAGCCCAGTCCCTGCTCCCCAGGAGACAGAATATGTTAAGGAGATGAGTCAGGAACCCTGAAGTCTTGGTGGGGGATGGAGGGATGGTGTGCGCGCGCCCGGTGCGCGCACGTGTAAAAGAAAAACAGTGTCAGGCTTCCCTCTGCTGGGCACAGACTGCAACTGCGCACTGGCTCACCCCAGACCCCTGCAGCTCTGCAGCAGAAGGCCTGGCATCTTGCCCACTTCAGGCTCCCCAAGCCCTCCTTCTCTCTTCCTCCAACTACCTCCTCAAATCCCCCCGGCTGGTCTTCAAAGCCCTGGCCAAGGCAGGGGGCCCTCAAGGACAGTTCGGCGGTCTGGGGAAGCCAGAAGTGCCAGGCTGGGGACTCAGGGTCTGACCAGCAGGCAGCAAGCCCTCAGCCAGACCCCCCTCTGTCCTGGCTGACTGATCCACAGCAGCTGTGGCCTCTACCTCCCGGGGCTGAAAGATGGGGCCTGGCAGACTGGCAGAGTCAGCTCTCTGGAAGCTGATGGCGAAGGGGGGTGTGCACGCCAGGAACTCCAAATCATCCCCACTCACTACTTCAACCTCCCAAAGCATGGATGAAGGTAAGTGGGGATGGTTTTCAGTTTTTGTGGGGACAGCAAGAAGGGAAGGGTCTTAAGAAGTCCCCTGCTCTCCCACCCTGTGCCAGAATATAGGATACACTCCTCCAGTATCTCTCATCTGTTCCCACCTGTCGTTTAGAGATCCAGACAGGTCACAGGACTTCTCCTTTAGTAGCCTTCCCGCCCCCCCACCTTTCCCTGCTGGGCTGAGATGGGCTCAACTGTGACAAGCAGCATTCCCCAGAACTGATGTTCCTTCCATCAAGGCACAGCTCACAACCCTCCTGCATAGGGTCAAAGCAGGTCCGACAGGGGAAATGTCTTCCTGACCCTCCTCTCCTACAGCACTCAGAGTGAGCATCCAGCCCTTGCAACAGCCATGCTTAGATTGGGAACAAGCAGCTCACCAGCGTGGGAGCAGGCAGGGGACAGAGTGCTTTGAAGGCATGGCCTGCGTCAGAACGACTGGCTGTGATGAAGGAGCAGGCACTGTTTGGAAACCCAATTACCACCTACAAAGTGCCCCTCAGAGCTCCTGGAGAGAGCCAGACAGAGACCAACCAGGAGCCAGAGGGTGACAGCTCCCACTATCCAGGAGCAGATGGCAGCCCTGGAGAGACTGGCCTGGGACAGAATGCGACATACTGGGGTCACTGGCAGGCATGTGTGGATGGGGAAGAGAGCAGGCTGGCCCTAGGGTTCACCCATCCACCAGACTCACTGCCAGATCAATCTCCCTGAAAGGACAGCCCTCAGCACATCCCTCTCCTGCTCAGAACCCTTCAGTAGCTGCCCATCACCCCACTGAATCCAGGCCAAAACAGCCACCGCTCTGCATTCCAAGTCCTTCCCAGGCCGGCCCCAGGCTACCTCACAGACTCATCTCCTGCCAGTCCCTTCCAGAACCCTCTGCTCCAGCCAAATGGATTTGTTGTTCTGCAAACAAGCTCTTCAGTCAGTCCCCCACCCCCACGCCTTTGTTCGTACCATCTCCCTGGGAATGTCCTTCCCCCATAATCCCCTCCTCCTTTTCACTTCCTTGCCTAAGTCTGCCCACACTTAAAGCCCATCAGACACCTCATCTTCCTGACACTTCCCTGACCCCAGCTGAAGTGACTTAACTTTTCTTAGTGCCCACAGCCTTTTACCTGACCACGCAAAGACTCACTGCTTCCTGACTCTTTGACAATGAGAACCATGATCATATCTCTGTCCTCTGTCCAGAAGCTGGGGACTCTGGAGCAATGGAACTCAAAGTGAAGAACTTTGTGTCCCTGGTATCTAGTACATAGTAAGAGTTCACAGAACATGTCAAGGGCTTTATCAGCCTCTCTTAGCAAGAATGCAAGAGTGAAACAGCTCTCAGTCTAAAGCCTGGATGAGGACACTGCATTCTACCCAGCTCTTGGGACAGAGAGGCCAAACACCTCAGGATGGCTCCCAAACCCTCACCTCCTTGGTCAGGTTACCATCTGAGTCTTTGGCAAACTTTTGATGCCTGAGCTAAGGCCAATGGGGTAGCATCTTCCCAAACCCCCATCTACCATCCTGCTAACTTGGGTGGGTTTCTTAAGCTTCCCTCTCTGGCCTGCCTTGTTGCAGCCAGACGATGGCACACCAGCTGGCCTGTCTGTCTGGGCAGAGCCGACGGATGCCAGACGGAGCAGAAATGGCTGTGGGCCCAGCTTTATCCATCTCCAGTCCTGGCCCTGGCTGGGGGATGGGGCCTGCTTGCCTGCTGGTGCTGCAGGCAGAAGGGCTGGGAGCCCTGATGGTCTCCAAAGACAGCGGGTTCTTCAGGATATGGACCCCACCCCTTTACCACCAGCCACTATGACCCAACATGACCCACAGTCAGCTTCAGATCTCTAGTATCTTGTCTGTGCTTAGTCCAATGGTCTAAGAGCATAGAAAAGCAAGCTCCAAGGTCAAGGAGCTGCAGAATCATTTCAGACAGATACCAACTGAATTCACCATGCCTCTTTTCTATGTAGCAAGAATTCCACTGCTCCTTCATAGTATCAATTCAAGGCACAATTATCCAACAGTTGGGATTAATCAATCTCTCAAGTCCTACTTATCCAGTGGCCACATCACTTTATAACAAAACACCACTACTTAACAAAACTATTTCACTGTGACCTTCCTTGGTGCTTGAGAATTCCTGACTTTCAGTCTGGAGGTGGGGAGAAGCAGCCTGGGGCTAACAAGCCCTAAGAGGCAGTGGGATGCCATTGCCACTTTCCCTGGAGGCCTCAGCAACTTGGCTCCATCAGGCCCCCTGCCTTCATCCCCCATCCTAGCCCAGGTCTGCTCACCACTTGCGCTTCATGTAGGCAGCAGCTCGGTTCCCGTAGAGCATGGCATTGTGAGGAGCCCTCTGCACAGCCTTGCTATAAAGCTGAATGGCCTGGGTCCACTGCTGGCAGGCAAAGGCCTCATTGGCTTGCTGTTTCACGCGCTCCAAGTATGGGGGCAGCTCTACCTGGGGGCTATGGGGAAGGAGAGCCAAGTTAGGCCAGCCAAAGAAGGTCTAAGAAGAAGAAGCCAAAGAAGGTCGGGAAGTCTGCAGCCTTGCCTGAGGGCCACCTGTTATTTTCTTGGTCCTTGGGATCTGCACTGTCATTTAGAAGAGGGGAGCACTTCTATCCTTGGCCTGGGTTACTATAATAGGTAATGGGCAGAAGTCCCAATATTCTGAACCAGTGAAAAAACAGAGGAACAGAAATGAAGTTGTCATGGACAGGTAAAAGGCAACTCTTGCTCTCTTTTTTAAAAGTAAACTCTAGGGTGCCTGGGTGGCTCAGTTGGTTGGGCAACTGCCTTCAGCTCAGGTCATGATCCCGGAGTACTGGGATCGAGTCCTGCATCGGGCTCCCAGCTCCACGGGGAGTCTGCTTCTCCTTCTGACCTTCTCCCCTCTCATGCTCTCTCTCACTCTCTCTCTGAAATAAGTAAATAAAATCTTTAAAAAAAAAGAAATTATTAAAAAATTAAAAAAATAAAAGTAAACTCTAAGTAAACTCTATGCCCCCAACATGGGGCTCAAACTCATCACCCCAAGATCAAGAGCTGCATGCTCCACTGACAGCCAACCAGGCACCCCAAAGGTGATTCAATTCAATTCTATTTATTAGGAAGAGTGCGAGTGTGTGAGCTTGCACGCGCGAGCGGGGAGTGGGCAGAGGGAGAAGGAGAGAATCTCAAGCCAACTTGTGCTGAGTGCGGAGTCTGACAGGAGGCTCAATTTCAGGAGCCTGAGAGCATGACCTGAGCTGAAATCAAGAGCTGGATGCCTAACTGGTTGAGCCACCCAGGTGCTCCCCAAAGGCAATTCTTAATCAAACTCCTGGGCATGATAGTAGCTAACCACCCACCTCCACACTGAGCTGAACCTTGTGACCACCCAAGTTCCTCCCATGTGTTTCTCTCAAAGTTTCGAGGCTTTGAACACCTCTATACCAAAGCCCAGCATTGGGCCTGGTACTGAATAGAGGCCAAAAGATAGTATGGGACAAAGAAAAATATAATGGGGGAAGAACATCTATGTAGAACACCTTTAAGAGAGAGCTCAGTACTAAGAGACAGCTGATCCCTGGGTCCTGACCCAGCTATGGATACCAAGGGATTGGAGCTTTAGTCTGAGCATGACTGGAATCCTACCAGGTAGGAGCAGTATTGGAACCACTAGCCACATCCAGAAATACTCCATTACTCTATTATATCCCTTGCCCCAGCTCCCAGACTTGGAAGTATATACCTGGATGGAAGGTTTACAAGACATGCTCTTCCCTCCGATTATATTCCTCCAATTATACTGTAAGGTACCATAAGGTATAATTGGGACTGTAAGGGCTGGACAAGTCAGACTGGCCTCACCTGACATGTCCCCTACTCTCCGGCAGCCGGAAACCATTGCTATGAAGGTGCAGGCCATTGGACACGCCGTTGGATACACCATTGGTGGACATCTTGCCATTCTGAACTTCTGGCAGGGATGGGGAGAAATAACAGCAACAACTCAGGAGGAGTTCCCCATTGCTCCTCAGCAGCCCTCCAGCTTCCATCACAGGATCTGATGGATCTGATGGTTCCACTGTGGGCCATCCTCCTGGGGTAAGACCCCTTCCCAGAAAGCAAGTTTTGACACAGGCAGGCAAGTGCATAAAGAAAAGCCTGTGCGCCCTCTGCTGGTTGGAGAGGGACATAGCTTCAACTTGGCATTACACTTAGTGGGATTTGGGGGGATGTAGGCAGGGGGTGGGGGTGGGGGTGGGGATAGGACTTGTAGAGGTGCCTAAATCAACTGTAGGCCCCAGGAAGGAGTCAGTGAGGAGACTGACCCAGGATGAGAAAGGAAGGGCAACTACTTCAGGTCCTCAAGAGACAAGCCACGGAAAGTGCTTTTTCAGAGGGAAGGTATTCTGACCTACTGTTCTCTTCCTTCTTACTGTACACAGAGCATTCTTTCAGAGAATCTAGTCCTTTTGGGGCACAGCCACAGCACAAGGGAAGGGGCACTTTCTCAGCAGACGTGGTAAATGCTCAAGCTCCCCAGCAGAGATAACCCTACCCCAAGAGAGAACTTACCCCCTGAGGAGTGACATTTTCGAGGCAAGAGAAAGGTGTACGGCCGCTGCTTGTAAGTCAGGTCAAACAAATAGACCTAGAATGGAAGGGTCAAGAAAAGAGACGGAGGCTGTGAGGTAAGAAAGTGGCTGGCCAGAAGCAAGGCCTTGGTGGCTTGATGGCTCTCAGGAACACAGTGAGTGTTGAGTAGAGAGCCATCCAGCAAGGCCAGGAGGCGTTCTACAGAACAAACCTCAGACAGGAACATCTTCCCAGTTCCCTGTCCTGAGGGTGGACTGCTTAAAACACCGCCATTAATTAGAATCACATGTTTAAGTTGGAAAGGTCCTTAGAGGTCACAAAGCCAAATTTCTTTTTTTTTTTTTAAAAGATTTTTTTATTATTTATTTATTTGACAGACAGAAATCACAAGTAGGCAAAGAGGCAGGCACAGAGAGAGGGAGAGGCAGGCTCCCCGCCGAGCAGAGAGCCCGATGCGGGGCTCGATCCCAGGACCCTGGGATCATGACCTGAGCCGAAGGCAGAGGCTTTAACCCACTGAGCCACCCAGGCGCCCCAAATTTCTTATTTTATAGATGGGAAAACTGAAACTTCAGAGAAGGGAAGCAATTTGCCCAAAGCATCACTGCTACTTACTTCTCTCAGTGAACATAAAATTATCTATTATTATTTAACATTTATTCAATTTTTTTTTAAGTTTTTTTTTTTTATTTATTTGACAGACAGAGATCACAAGTAGGCAGAGAGAGAGGAAGAAGCAGGCTCCCCACTGAGCAGTGAGCCTGATGCGGGGCTCGATCCCAGGACCCTGAGATCATGACCTGAGCTGAAGGCAGAGGCTTTAACCCACTGAGCCACCCAGGCACCCCTAACATTTATTCAATTCTTACTTTGCTCTAGGAACCCGGCTATATGTTTTATATGACTTACCTCATTTCATCCTAGAAACCACCTCATAAAAAGGTACTATTATTTTTTTTTAGTTTACTTTTAGTTATCTCTACACCCAACATGGGACTCCGAACTCATGGCCCCAGGGGATCAAGAGTTGCATGCTCTTCTGACAGCCAGGTGCCCCAGGAAGTACTATTATTATCACCCCCTTTACAGACAAAGAAATACGGGGTAAGCCTTTATTTACCCATGGCCATAAAAGTAGTATGTGGCACAGCCAAGACCCAAAACCAAGTCTGTCTGGCTCTAAGCCACTCTGCTACACTGCCTCACTATTCATCCTAATGCTACCTTCAGGCCAGGTGATGGCTCAGCAGTCTGAAGCCAGGACCAGTTCTCCATCCCAGTTCTCTGGTACATCGTCCGCCTTGTCTTGTTCATCAACTGCTTCACCTGCCATGTCTCCTGTCAACTTGGGCTGGATCATATTTCACCTTTGTCTCCTTCATGTTTATAATAATGCTAGTCCCAGAGTAATTGCTCAGTGTTTGTAGAATAAATGGATTTAAGCAAGGATTACTAAATATCCTGACCAAGAACATGAAAAGAGAAGGGTTAGTAGCCTGCCATTACCAAGGAACACTCCTACAGCCCGACTCTGAGCCCCAGGGTTTCCTCCTAGGAAAATGGAGGATGAGGAAACAAGACTCAGAAGAATGAAGACCCTCACAGTTCAAACTCCCAGTACACAGAAGGCCAGCATTTGAAGACAGGTCCGTCAGTTCTAAAGCTTCAGAAAAAGCCAAGGCCAGGGCACCTCTCTGGGAATTCCAGTGATGCCATGTTGCTCCTACATTTCACTATAAAGTAGTTTACAATAAGGCTGCTGCTTGTCTGCCTCAGGCAGTGGAAGTGAGGTGTTAAGCCCTGGCTGCTGACTGTGGGGTGAAGGGGGGCAGAGCTACCTTGGGCAGCCATACATACCTGCTCTCCTCCCATGTTGACCAGCAGCTCTGTGCCATTGGGGCTGAAGGTCACATAGGTGGCAACCAACACTCTCAGACGGTTGTTGTAATCAGGCAGCTTCACGGGCAGGTGACCTGTGGGGAGCAGCTCAGTTACCCTAATGTAAAGCTCCCGTCTTCCCCCAGAGGGGCAGGGAGTTGTGTGAAGTCAATCATATCAATAAGGATAGCAATTACCTTCATCATAAAAGCAGCTGCAAGTGTTGAGCACTTACTATATGCACTGGGCTAACTGCTTTATATACTTCATTTCATTTCATCATTACAATGCCATTTTATGGAAAAGAAATTAAGACTCATCAAGGGTAAGTACTTTGCCAAAGGTCACAGGATGGCTGGTCAGTGGCAGTCAGGATTAAAGCCCACATCTGTCTTACTCTAAAACCCTTTCTCTTGACCACCATACTATGCTATCTCCCTGCACCACCCCAGAGTCAGCACCCAGCCAAGAATGTGGGGCCAGAGCTGGACTGAACCCTACCTGCTACGTAATACTGGGCGGCACCATCCGGAAGGGGCTTCTGCCGGTCACAGAAGGTGTGGACACCTGCAGAAGGGCTCTGCTTCATGCTCTTCCTGGTGGGAAGGCAAACCATATAGATTATAACCCCTAGCACTACCCTTGGCTAGTCAAGACCACACTCTAGGCCTAGAGGAAAACCTAAATTTTTACATCTGAAAGGAGATACCTTTCTTCCTTACCTGAGCAATCCCAAAGTTTCACCAACTAGACAGCCATAGCCGTACACATTACAGTGCTTTACAAGTAGGTCCTATCCATTGTCTTGGTCCTCACGACCACCCTATTATTCTCATTTTACAGATGATGGAGTTAAGGTTCAAGGTCCACTCCAGGTCATGTAGTGTATGAGCAGCAGCAGTGGTCGCCCAAACCCACAAATGAAAGTCTAGCAGGTCAGACACCCCCGTGCCTGTCCCAGGAGTTGACTGAAAACCCAGGCTGGCAGAGCTGCTCAGGTCCGGGACTTAGGTGGAGGTTCTGAGTATATTATACATTTGTTTAAAAAATAATAAAATTAAATGTACAAAAAAGAATTACATGTATAAGATTATAAATCTGCACAAATACTCACAGTAAGAGAACAAGCAGAAAATATTATATACAGTGATTTGCTTCAGGTGGTGGATTATGGGTAGTTCTTTCATTATCCTTTCCATCATTTTACAAAATAAACATGGATTACATTTAAAAAAAAATCACAAGAATTTAAAAACCCACCTCAAAAAGAAGAGGGCATGGCAATGAGGGAAAAGGGGCAGCAGGTTCCCAGGGACCTGGCCATGGGAGGCCGAGCTATTCATACCTGTGGTTATGAATCATGCGAATGTCATAGAGCCTCACAAAGGGCCCACTGGCCCCTACTGCCAGGCAGTTGTTGTCCTGGGGGTTGACGGTGAGGCACTTGGCCTCCACCAGCTGGCCACAGTACTCTGTCAGGTCAATCAGCACCTCCGAGTGTTTGCTGTTCTCCCGAAGGTCATACTGGCTGTGAGAGAGGACAGCGTTAGGGGATGGGGGTTGGATCCTCCTGTGAGGCAGGGGAGAAGCTAAGGCCTTGTTCTACAAAGGGACTGGGAGCAGCTCTGACCTGTTCCTAAATAATAAGAATGTCAAACCATTCCTATTTCTTTTTTTGAAAGATTTTATTTTTAAGTAATCTCTACACCCAGTGTGGGGCTTGAACTCATGACCCTGAGATCAAGAGTAGCACAATCCTCTGACTTAGCCAGCCAGGCACCCTGAAAAACCATTTCCATTTCTCAGGTGGTCACGATGGGCCAGGTACCTGAAATAGGCTTCTCATACAATCTGTTTTATTCTTTATGTAACTATTTACAGTAAATACTACTGTAATGTTTTTTGTTTGTCTTTTACAGGTGTCAGTGATATTACTATTAAGTACTATTACTACTGATTACTAAAATTGAGAAACTCCTTTGTGTCCAGTACTATCCGTAAATGTTGTACATGGATTATCTAATTAAATCCTCATGCCATTCCCAGGTACCATTAGAACACTGAGGCTGAAGGCAGCTAGACAGCCTGTCTAGGACGACACTGCCAGTAAATGTGAAGCTGGGATAGTGCAGAGCTGGGGAGACAGCCTTTAACCACCTGGCTCCGCTCCTTAACTCCACTTTTAATCTAATTTCTTACAGGAAACAGAAGAAGTATGGAGGTGACAGAAAGGAGAATCCAGAGGTCACCTAAGAGCGATCTAGAAACACTTAGCGCCAAGACAAGCCTGAGTCCCACTCAGGAGGTTAAAGGTCATGTCAGACATCCCTTGCAGCAGCACCCCCCCACTGCAGTTTGGAGGACTGCTGTGCTACAGCTACAAAGGCACAGAGAATGGGGAGGATGTGCTCACCCACCTCCTGCCTAGACACTGGCAATAATCTCCACCCTGTCTGCCTCACCTTTCTATGCCGACCTCATCAGACTGCCTTCCTAAAATACTGTTTTTGTTACATCACTCTCCTGCTCAAAAACCTGAGGAGATTCCTCAATACTTCTAGTTTACTGTTCGTAAACACTGACCAAACTCCTCAGTCTGGTTTCTAAGACCCAATTTCAAACTAACATTGTTCCTCAGCTTTCTAACTGTGCTGATGACAACTATCCCCCATGTGGCTATCTTACCCCTGCCTCCACAAACTCTGCTCAAGTTGGGGAGTCCACTCAGCTTTTCCTTGCCCATCCAAATCCTGCCTATTCTGCAAGGTCCAGTGTATGCTCACCTTCTGCTAGGACACCTTCCCTGACTATACCTTTGCCTAAGTGCCACTCAGGTTCCGACCCTAGGTGCTTAGCCTCTACCTGCTGCCCTGGCACAGTCTGGTTAGTCAGGGTCAATAAGGGTAACATGGAATTGTACAGGCCACCAACCAAAGTGCTTTTTGTCTTCCAAGTACTCTCCTAAGGTTTTATAGGCACTATCTTGATTTTAATGCTCAGGCCAACAAGGGAGATATTATGATAATTTCCATTATACATGATGAAACTGAGATTCAGGGGTAAAGTGACTTGCCCCAAATACTGAGTGACAAAGGTAGGACTTGATCCCAGGTCTGTCTGACATCAGTTCTCTGTTTCTAACTGCTGTTTTATAGTTCATGCACAATCTAGATCTCTCCTCTTTTGTAACGGGGAAGAGGGTATAAAGTCCTACAAGATCTCAAGGGAGACACTGAATCACATTGGAGAGATAAGGAAAAAGTTCTAAAGTCACCTCTGAAGAAAGGAGTTAAAGGGCAATTGGACCATTTTAGGATGAAGGAAGTAGAGCAAAGTTGTCACAACCTAGGCCATTGGAAAGGGTTGGAAAGCCCACGTGACCATTTCTGGCTGGCTATCCCCTTCTCACACATATGCCTACTGATCAACTATTTGAGAGAATGTATCAAGCACCTCTACATGCTAGGCACAGTGCTAGGCTCCAGGAACACAACCAGGGATGAGAGAGAGATGGAGATGCTCTGGCAGCTCACTGTTCGGTGAGTAATAGAAACAAAAAGATAAACCAATGAGTAAATAAAATAAAAGAACTACAGATAGTGATTGGAGTTAGAGAGGATACAATTAGTGTGCTGAGACAGAATGATTGGGCGGGGACTTCAGACAGGACAGAAAAGGTACTTCTGAGGAGGTGATCCTTAAGGTGATCTCAGGGTGAGGAAGAGTTAAATATGGAAAGAACTGGGGACAGAGAAGATCAGGTGGAGAAAACACCAAGTGTGAAAGCCCAGAGGAGGCTGACTCTGAGTTGGTGACAGCAGGCCCGCAGGCCTGGATGTAGTGTAGGAGAGTAGGACAAGCAATGTTCCCAGTTTTATGTTCACAGAAAAGTGCCCTGGGCAGACAAAGGAGGCTGGAACTCTGCTGATGGGAAGGAACCAGGCCTGTGGAAGGAAGTGGTAGGGGAGGATGGGATGGGGAGCCAACATGCAGGGGGAGCAGGGGAGGCACAGGCCCCACTCCATGCCTCAGGCCCTTACCGGATTAGCCCATCCTCGGCAGCACTCCAGAATGTGTTGGGCCACATGGGCGCTGTGGCGATGCGTTTCACCCGGTTTGTGTGGTCTCCAAACATGTGGATCGTTTCTTTTACTGTCAGGTCGTGGACATGCACTTTGGAGTCAGCTGCCCCCGTGATCAAGATGCGGTCCCCAGCATGAGGCAGGAACTGCTCCAGAGAGATCGAAGAAGAGATTGGCAGGCAGTGTAGGTCAGGCTGGCCAGGAAAGAAGACTAGCCTGGATGTTAGTACCCTCTTTCCTTCATTTCGGGTAAGAAAATGAGCCCATCCAAGATAGTCCACTAAGGAAACTGGATCTCAAGCATCAGCCCACAGACCCAAAGGTAAAAATTGGGACATATGCCTTTACTTTGGTGGAGTAGTCATGACTTATGTCAAACTGAACTACCTAAAGAAAGCCTTTTCCTCTGACCCTTCCCCAGGTAAGAGCTGAGCAGGGGACAGTCACAGTTGTCACCATTTACTAAGTATTTATTATGCACTAGACACCTGGGCAGGTACCTTATCTTACCGATATTTTAAATAAATAACTCACTTAAATTGAGGTTCAGCACTAACCCTGAGTTAACTCAAGTCTGTCTGATTCTCATGTGAATACTGCCTCATGAGGACCATTTGATAACCTGAGGATTACATAACAAAGTAGGCTTAAAATGAAAAGGACTTCCAGTGTTTTAAGAAGAAAGTAGTATTTTAAGTTGGGTTCAAATATTTCTGGAGAACAATCTGGCAATAGGTAACAAAGTAAAAGATGTTTCTTTTAATCCCACACTTCCACTCCTGAGAAATTTCTATTAGGAAAAAGGGACCTATGTAGAAATGCTCAGAGCAGCACTCCTCATAATGACAGATACTGGAAATGGCTCAAATGTTGGGCTCTGGGGAAGGGTTGAGCATTAGGAGGAAACATCTCCCTGCAGCTGTTAAAAGAATGAGAACCCCGCCATTCAGATGAAGTTGAGAATAAAATATTCCAGATGACATGTGGTAAGAACAAAACAGCCATAAATATAGCTTTGAACAGTAATCTTTAAAAGGTATGCAGTTCTAAAAAAAAAATAAGTAAATAAAAGGTATGCAGTTCTATCACCTAGCTTTGAGGAAGAAAAATATTCGGGTATGGCGTTAGTTGACTTTTTCTCTTCTTTCTTGAGTTAAAAAAATTTAATTATCTTCTTTCTTAACTGAAAAGTTCCTCCCAAACCACAACAAGGCTGAACTGGTGCTGGGGTTGGGGCATTAGTCTGCATTTAAAGAGCTCCAGTCCTACTTGACTTAATTGTTCAGGAAAGAGCAACGATTCACTCTTTCCATACACCACTGTCTAAGGGCTCACCAGAACAAGGGCTGGATGAAACAGACGGAATTCCATCACTTTTAGGGGCAACCAGTAGTCTTTAATCCTGTCTGGAAACAGCATGTACTTCAGGCACAACAGAAGAGGGAGCTCTTGAGGCCTAGTGCCGCACTCACACACTGTAGTTGCCACCAGGGGGAGCTTGTGGGTTAAATAAAAATACCTGTATTGTTACTACCGGAAGAGAGAAGAATCCCTTTCTACACTTTCACAGGAGGCTGAGGGTCTGTGAATTTAATTTTGGGCCTTGCCCTAAATCTCACTATTAGTATCAAGACCACTGTCAAATTCTGGTTTTTGAACTCAACGTTTTGTGCGCTATGATATCAAAGCTGATGGCATTCCCAGATCCCACCCCACAGATTCAAACTGAACCTATTAACACTTTTTAGGGGGGCAATCTGTTTGCCATGCAAGAGGTGAATCAGTATTGTTCTGTCTCTAAAAACTGCAGAAAATTATCTAGGACTGGTCTCTGGAATAGGAGGTGAAAATGAGAGCTTGGGAAGGGGGCAGGGTTTAGGAAAATAAGTAGGTTCTCAGCTCTCCAATCTACCTTCTTCTTCATGTATCTTGTAATTCTTCTTGATACTAATTAGGAAAATATTTCTTATATTAGTGAGGCTTTCCAAAAGACAGCCTCTCTCACATACATCCATTACAGAATTTTAGGGCTGGAAAGGTCCTTAAAGGTCTTTTCCTCCAACCTTAAACCTGTCAGGTAAATTCCCGTTGTGGAGAGTACCTCAGTGCTTCGACATTTACAACCTTCTCAAAGGGTCCATTCTACCTTTTCCAAATTATTCTAAGCACTAGACCTGTCTCTCCATCAGGCCCACATTTGCTTCTGTGGACTTAAGAGCCAATAATCCCACATCTGTTTTCTGAGATCAAAAGGCAGAAACTTCATGTCATTTCCACTTACAGGGCTTCAGAGGTATGAAGACATTTTTAAGTCCCGTTCCCACCTCTCCTTAGCTCACTTTCACCAACAAATCTCGAATGTAGAATAGCTAAAAGTACCTATGCCAGGTGTCTTTTTACAATCATCTCATTGAACTATAATACTAAGCCTATTGGAGTACTGCTTCCCTTTTAAAATTAAAGGCCTATTTATTCATTTACTCATGAATCCAGGGGATTTTCCTAAGCTACTTTATATATACATTTACTTTATGAGTAAAGGGGCTCAGAGAGGTCAGGTGACTTGCCTAGGTCACACAGCTTCTAAGAGGCAGATAAGGGCGTCAAACATAGGTCTTTCTGCTAAGTTCATGCTTGGAACCATACCACCCACCACCACCACTCAAATAAATATAAATTCACCTGGAGCTGGCCTTGTGGCTCTAAGTAAGGAAGCAAAACATGGGAAAGAGATGGGGTTTCAGGAATCACAGTCACATGCTCAGATCACAAAGGTGTCTGTGACCCCAGGGGGTATATGGAACCCAAATGGGCAAATACAACCATGTGCATAGCCCAGTCATGCCTTTTACTTGTTCTGTGCCTTATCCTGCTTACCTTGACAGAGAAGATATTTGCCGTGTGTCCCGTGTGCATGGAGAGCAGCTTCTTGTGGTGCAGCGGGTCCCACACAATCGTGTGCTGGTCATCGGAACCAGAGGCCAGCAAACTGCAAGCAGAATGAAGGGTTCTGACCTCTCTTCAAGTTCCCAGGCCCTGCTCCCCTACCCCACCTCTCCTGTTCATAGGGAATGAAGCCACAGAGGGTGTGACAAACAGGAGATATCACGGAATTCAAGGTTATCTTGGAAACATTAGTTGAGTCTCTTCTACTTTGTCCTAAGGATTTCTCATCATTCCTTAAAGGCATTAGATTATTAAAAAAAAACCCAGGGTTTTGGGTGGTCATCCAATTCATTGTTCAACTGTGTCTTGATAGTGATGGACTAAACTCAAGCACACAGAAAAGAGCAGCAGTCTCTTTTCCTTACATCTACTGAGGAGGAGAGTCCCTTCTCCCAGCCTCCCCACTCCCATGCCCAGCACCTTCTCAGATGCTCTAGCTCATACTCACTCTCCTTTCTCGTTCCACTCCAGACAGTTGACACATCCTGAGTGACCCTGGGGGAGCAAATGGAAAGGGACAAGAAGAGAGCCAGTTAGAGATTCTCTTGGGAAACGAAATACCAAGAAGTAGAACTAAACAGATAAACTGGACTTTCCATCATTAGTGTTTTGCTGGTGCATGTGAATGACCAGAATTGAATTAAACTGCCTAGTATCTTACAATATATAAAGTATTTTCATAATAATGATCTCGCTTAATACTGGACACTTCAGCCTGTTTTCATTTTTTTTTTAAGACTTTATTTATTTGAGAGAGAGAGTGAGAGAGCACAAGCAGGGGGAGCGACAAAGGGAGAGGGAGAAGCAGGCTCCTTGCTGAGCAGGGAGCCTGATGCAGGGCTCAGTCCCAGGGCTGTGAGGATCACAACCTGAGCCAAAAGCAGATGCTTAGCTGCCTGAGCCACCCAGGAGCCCCCACCTGAGCCTTTTAAATAAATAAGGCCACGTTTCATTGATCCTATTTTGCAGAAAAGTAAACTAAAGTTCAGGCCAAAGTAAGCCATGGAAGTGAGATCTGAACAAACTTCTGCTCCTACCACTAAAATGGACATGTCCCCTTCCAGGGACATCTCCCTCAGCCACAGAAAATTTTCCCAGAGGAATACCTGACCCAAAGGCAGCCAATTAACTAGAAGGTTGATCTTTTGTCCATTCAGCATATAATTTAATTTGTCAGGAACCCACCGCGTATCAGGTACTGTTTGACACTGGGGATACAGCAGTATACAAAACAAAGTCTCTGATCTCCTGGAGCTTACTTCAAGTATGTGGAGCCTGGTATAGTAACGTTAATTGGGACAGAGTCTTGAGCTTTGGGGGTCTGAATTGAGAAACATGGAGAGAGAGAGGCAGTTAGTAACAGACACTGAAGGCGAAAGCATCCACAGAGAGGAATCATGGTAAAGCCAGAGCAATGAGGAAACAAAATCCATGAAAAGCAGAAGGTCTCAAGTGGCAGAAGTGAGTCTTACATGGGAGAAGGAAGGAAGAAGTCACCAAGCATTCCTATATACTGTTGTCTGTTCTCCCACCCTCCTTCATTCCTAATGGTACCAAATTTTCATTTACTTATCTCCCTGTTCCAAATAAGACCATGTGTTTCAGCGAGTATAAATCTACTGTCCTTGCCATACTGATAGGTATAGCAACTTAGGCCTTAGCCAAATTGGACATGGCATTCACCTGGGCACAGGGATTGGCTCAGAAGTAAGCCTGTGACCCCAATCAGATGCCAGGGACACAGCTGCTGGGAGGATTCTGAAAAAGGCATTTCCTCATTCTCAGAAGAGTCTATGAGAGATGCCTTTCTTCCTTGGATGCTGGGTGTATGGCTGGACACTAGGAATTGCCACACAAGGGAAGGCAGCCTGACAGTGACATCAACACATAGAAGACAGCCCAGCCAAAAGGAATCACACAAAAATAGAGCAAGAGTGACCAGAGTAACCAATACTGACACCTACTCTACTTCTGGACTTTCAGTTAAGTGAGACACTCAGTTCATTATTAAGGTAATCTGACTTGGGTTGTTACTTGTAGCCCAAAGCATGCCAACTGGTAGTTGCAGCTCAGCTCCCAATTTATGGATACTTCCTTCAAGATGCCTTTCCTGTCCTGTAAATTTGGGAAGGAGATAAACCCTTCCTTGCGGGCTCCTCCTGTCACACTGGACTATGGCTCTGTGTTGACATGATTTTTTTTTTATTTAAGACTTTATTTCTTGGGTGCCTGGGTGTCTCAGTGGGTTAAAACCTCTACCTTTGGCTCAGGTCATGATTCCAGGGTCCTGGGATCGAGCCCCAATCGGGCTCTCTGCTCAGTGGGGAGCCTGCTTCCCTCTCTCTGTCTGCCTCTCTGCCTACTTGTGATCTTTGTCAAATAAATAAATAAAATCTTTTAAAAAAAAGATTTTAAAAAGATATTTTAAAAAGATTTTTAAATCTTTTAAAAAAAGATTTCATTTATTTATTTGAGAGAGAGCATGAGAGTCAGAGGGAGAAGCAGGCTCCCTGCTGAGCAGGGAGCCAGATGCAGGACTTGATCCTGAAACTCCAGGATCATGACCTGAGTTGAAGGCAATCGCCCAAACAACTGAGCCATCCAGGCGCCCTCTGTGTTGACATGAATGTCTGCTTCACTAGACTGAGCCTGAGAAAGCAGGCTTTGTGTCTTGTATTCATCATATCCCCAAGGCCAGATACAGAGCCTGGCACATTATCTGTTGCCTGAATGAACAAATGAGTCCAGTGGGACAAGCACTGTGACAAGTGGGATCGAGATATATGAACAAATCTAATTCCCAACTATCTGGTTAGGCTTATTTTTTAAAGATTTTATTTATTTGAAGGAGAGAGAGAGTGTGCACCCACAAATAGGGGGAGGAGCAGAGGCTGAGAGAGAACCAGACTCCCTGCTGAGCAGGGAGACCAATGTGGGGCTGGATCCCAGGACCCTGAGATCATGACCTGAGTCAAGGGCAGAGGCTTAACTAACTCTAATAACTTAACTAATCTAATAACTTAACTAATAGCTTAACTACTAATAACTTAACTAATCTAGTAACTCTGGGTAGACTGAGCTACCCAGGTGTGCCCCCAACTATCTGGTTAGAAACACTTTTCTCCTGCCTTCTTCCCTCTTACCCTTTGTCCTATAAAGATTCTCATCTGGGTTAAACCACATTTCTTTCCGGGTTCTGCACTTACGTGCATTCACTCTGTTCAGACTTGTCAGATCACTTGCTGACCTGAGCCTCTCTCACATTCCCATGGCACTCAGGTGAAACCCCCACACGTGGCTCTGATCACTCTTTTTGGGTCAGAATAACTTCTGTCCTCAGCGGTTTCATTTGCCCACCACGATGTAAATTACTGTGCCTAGGGTCTCTTCACATCACAGGCCTTCAGTAATCGCCACTTAGTGAGGGCTTACAAAGAGCAAGCACAGTGCCAACTACTTGTGGTAGGCAGAAAAACGGCCCCTGATGTGTGTCCTGATCCTCTGGAACTTATGAATATGTAATGTCTGGTGGCAAAGGGGACTTTGCAGATGAGATTAAAGTTAAGGTCTTTGAAATGGGAGAGTATTCTAGATTATCCAGGTGGTCACAATATGATCACACGAGTCCTTAAAAATCAGAGAACCTCTCCTGGCTGCAGAGAACTTGAGAGATGTAGGTGTGAAAGGGATCTGTCCTGTTATTGCTGGCTTTGAAGATGGAAGAAGGGGCTTATGGGTCAAGAAATGCAGCAGCCTCTAAGAGCTGGGAATTGCAAGGGAACAGATTCTACTCTGCAGCCTCCAGAAGGAACACAGCCCTGTCAAGATCTTGCTTTCAGCCTAGTAAAACCTGGATCAGACTTCTGATCTACAGAAACGAGATAAGAAATTTGTGTTGCTTTGAGCCGCTAAGTTTGTGGTAACTTTGTATAGCAGTAACAGGACACTAATACAGCACTCTATATCCATTAACCTATCTAAGAAACATGTATCACTACTCATTTCACAGATAAGAAAAGCAATGCTCAGAGAGGTTAGGTAACCTGCTGTGATATTTTAATTTATAATAAAAATACATATTTGGTCTTTGCCATTTCTGAGGCCCTAGAAGCCCTTGGGATTTCCTAATGATAACAGAGAAAAACATGCCTTGATGTTCCTAACAAATCCCTTTTAACCACACCTGAGTTTATGTATTAAGTGATTTTTGGAAAGCACCTAAGGATGGGGGCTGGTTTCCAGAGGAACCAACCATATGATTGGAGGGTTAGAACCTTCAGTCCCAGGGGTGCCTGGGTGGCTCAGTTGGTTGGGCATCTGCCTTTGGCTCAGGTCATGATCCCAGGGTCCTAGGACTGAGCCCCTTGTCAGGCTCCCTGCTCATGCTTCTGTCACTATTTCTGTCTCTCTCTCAAATGAATAAATAAAATCTTTAAAAAAAAAAAAACAACTTTCAGTCCTACTTCCCAGAGGTCAGAGAGGAACTGGATGTTGCTGAGGTCACCAATAAATTTTTAGTCAATCATGCCTATGTACATGAAGCCTCCACAGAAACCCAAAGAATTGGGTTCAAAGAGCTTATGCATTAGTAAACATGTGGAGATTTGGTGGAGAGTGGCACATTCCAAGAGAGTATGGAAGCTTTGCACTCCTTCCTACATACCTTGTCCTAGGCATCTCTTATATCTGGCTGTTCCTGAATTAAGTAAAATGTTTCTGAGTTCTGTGAGCCACTCTAGCAAATTAATCAAATCCAAGGAGGAGGTTGCTGGAGCCTCCAATCTAAAAATGGTGAGTCAGAAGCACAGGTGACAACCTGGATTTGTGATTAGCATCTGAAGGTCGTGGTGCATGGGGCGGGGCCATCTTAGAGGACTAAGCCCTTAACCTGTGCAATGTGATGCTATCTATCCCCAGACTGACAGTGTCAGAATTGAGTTATATTGTAGGGCCCCCATTTGGTGTTGGAGAGTTGCTTGATGGTGTGTAAAAAGAACCCCTCCCCCCCCCCACCTCCAACACACACTTGACCTGCCTCATGTGGCACCACTAACAGGACAGGAAGCAGGATTTTTCATTTGAGAGCCTGAGCTCTTAAGTACTGTCTGAGAAATGGAAGAATGCCTCTAGGATTACTATATTTGTCCTCAAATCAGTAATGCCTCTCAAGTACAGAAGACAGAGGCCAGAGTAGACAAACATGATACTTAGGATTAATTTTCACATGGTAAAACCTAGCTTAGAGGTGGGTAAATTGAAGAGAGTATAGAGAGAAAGCTCAAACCAGATTCTACAAAAATACAAAGTAACTATTGACAAAAAGTATTAATAAAGAACACCTGTTTGGGAAGCTACTTTATAAGGAATAGAGTGTTTAAGAGGAGTTATTTTGGCCCTGATAACTAAGGCTGGCTTAGATATATGGTCACTATCTATAATTACATTGTAGAATACGACAGAAAAAAATATGCCTATGACATACCAGAATTAAAATGTGAGTAAAAAATAAAGGGATAAAACCTCAAAAAAACTGCTGTTTGGGGTGAGCTTTACATCAGGGACCTAGAGGAAACCGAAAGTGCACAGAGAGACAACCTGCAAGAAAAGATTTAAATCTCATTTACACTCCAAGTTACAACCTCTTAGTTCCTGTTTAACTTTGTTAAATATTGATTATAACTACTATTTATTGTTAAGTCCCTGTAATTTGCTGGGTGGTGTGATATATAGGAGGAGGAGGAGGCAGGAAGAAGTATTTTATCCTAACACTGCTCAGAATTGTAGGTGCACAATGATGATAAAAAGCAAATGGACTTACAGTGGGTTTTATTACTGCTTTTACATTCTTTACAGACTATGTACCCCTCATAGCTTACACTATAGCCCCCACCTTCATATGCCTCTAGTATGTAGATCACTAGCTATTACTACACATGCTCTCATTATCACTCCCTTTCCACAGGTAAGACTAAGTCTCAGAGATACGAAATAATTTACCCAGGGTTGCACAAATTATAAACATCAAAGTCCAGCTGGGAACCCAGGTCAATATAACTCCAAAGTATTTCTCTGGCTATGCTGGATACCTTAGATGTCATGATTATTACTGTCCATTTAAAAAGAGATCTCAGGGGTGCCTGGGTGGCTCAGTGGGTTAAAGCCTCTGCTTTCGGCTCAGGTCATGATCTCAGGGTCCTGAGATGGAGCCCTGCGTTGGGCTCTCTGCTCGGCGAGGAGCCTGTTTCCCTTCCTCTCTCTCTCTGCCTACTTGTGATCTCTGTCTCTGTCAAATGAATAAAAAAAAATAAAAAGAGATCTCACTGCTACCATCACTTTTTTTTTTTTTAAGATTTATTTATTTGACAGAGAGAGAGAGAGGGATTGCAAGTAGGCACAGAGGCAAGCAGAGAGAGAGGGAGAAGCAGGTTCCCTGCTGAGCAGAGAGCTGAGCAGAGAGCCCGATGCGGGGCTCGATCCTGGGACCCCGGGATCATGACCCAAGCTGAAGGCAGAGGCTTAATCCACTAAGCCACCCAGGCGCTCTGCTACCATCACCTTAAAGACTGTTTGGCAGTTTCATGTAAAGTTAAGCTTACATCTACCCTATGACCCAGAAATTCCATTCCTAGGTAATTACTTAAAAGAAATTAAGACATTTGTCCACACAGAGACTGACATAGGGGCACCTGGATGGCTCAGTGGGTTAAAGCCTCTGCCTTCGGCTCAGGTCATGGTCTCAGGGTCCTGGGATCGAGCCCCGTGTTGGGCTCTCTGCTCAGAGCCTGCTTCCCCCACTCCCCGCCTGTCTCTCTGCCTACTTGGGATCTCTGTCTGTCAAATAAATAAATAAAAATCTTAAAAAAAAAGGACTGACATAAGAATATCCACAGATGCTTTATTTTTAAAAGCTCCAGGAGCACCCAGCTGGCTCAGTTGGTAGAAGTGTGTGATTCTTGATCTTGGGTTTCTGAGGTGGAAACCCATGCTGTGTATAGAGAGTACTTAAAAATAAAATCTTAGAAAAAAAATAAAAAATAGATAAAAGCTCCAATGGAATTAATCTAAAGGGTCATCCATGGAAAAGGGATAAATAAAATAAGTCTAGCCACACAGTAGAATACTATGCAGCAATGAAAAGGAATGGACTATAAATACATGTAACAACATGGATGAAACTCAAAAAACATTATGCTAAGCAAGAGAAGCCAAACACACACAAAAATATACTATCTAATTCCATTTACATTAAGTAAAGAACAGGCAAAACTAATCTTTGGAGACAAAAGCCAAAAAGTGGTTGCTCTGAGGCAGGAGGGTTGACTGGGAAGGGCACCACGAGAACTGTCTATGGTGATGGAAGTACTTTCCAATTTGTTGCAGACAGTAGTTATACAAGTGTCAAAACTCACCTAACTCAATACTTGAGCTCTCTGCACTGTATTTTTGTATAAATCATACCTCAATAAAGAGAGAAAAAAGGTAATAATAATAGCAATAGTAACAGTTGATATATACTGGGCATATCTCACCAGGTACCAGGGACAACACTACTGTGCCCTTCATATATGCTTTTATTTTTATTGATTTTTTATAGATTTTTTAAAAAATATTTTATCTATTTATTTGATAGAGATCACAAGTAGGCAGAGAGGCAGGCAGAGAGGGGGGGGGAAGCTGGCTCCCCATTGAGCAGAGAGCCCGATGCGGGACTCGATCCCAGGACCCTGAGATCATGACTTGAGCCAAAGGCAGAGGCTTAACCCATTGAGCCAGCCAGGCACCCTTATTTTTTATTTTTATTTTTTATTTTTAAAGATTTTATTTATTTATTTGTCAGAGAGAGAGGGAGAGAGAGCGAGTACAGGCAGACAGAGTGGCAGGCAGAGGCAGAGAGAGAAGCAGGCTCCCTGCCAAGCAAGGAGCCCGATGTGGGACTCGATCCCAGGACACTGGGATCATGACCTGAGCCGAAGGTAGCTGCTTAACCAACTGAGCCACCCAGGCGTCCCAGGCACCCTTATTTTTTAAAGATTTTTATGTATTTCTTTGAGAGAGACAGCACAAGTGGCAGTGGAGGGGGGGCGGAGAGAGAGGGAGTGGGAAAAGCAGGCTCCTTGCAGAGCAGAGAGCCCAACATGGGGCTCAATCCCAGGACCCTGGGATCATGACCCAAGCCAAAGGCAGATGCTTAACTGACTGAGTCACGAGGCGTCCCACATATATGCTTTTAGTTAATCTTTACAACTGTCTTATGATGGAAGCATCACTATTTTCATTTTTCTGATGAGGAAATTGTGTAAATATTGCAGCCGCATACTGCGTAAATAGTATAGCCAGATTATGAACCCATGTCTGACAGATTCTAGATCTTGGCTGTTAACCATGATGTCAGACTGACTTTTTAAATTCTGAGCTGTCTCTCCTAAAACTTAAATGCTATGTGCCTGCAAGTATTGTGTGGGCTCAGGGAGACATGACTGAGTCAGACAGACACATCTGTCTGTCCTCACAGAACTGATGAGGCTTTGTTTTCTCCTTTTCTCTAAATATGTAACATTAGCCTTTGCCTATGTTATTATAATCACATACGCATCACTTCAAATGGCTAAGGAATATTCCTCCAAAGGTTAAACCATATCTACCTCTACGTTAGTGTTGTACATATAAGTTAGTTGCAAATTTGGTGAGTTGATGTACTTTCAAAAAATATTTTATTTATATTTATTTGACAGAAAGAGGCGGGGGACAGCACAAGTAGGGGAGCAGCAGGCAGAGGGAAAAGCAGACTTGCCACTGAGCAAGGCGCCCGACTCGGGACTTGATCCCAGGACCCTGGGCTCATGACCTAAGCTGAAGGCAGACGCCTAACTGACTGGGCCACCCAGTTGTCCCAAGTTGATGTATTTTAAAATTCTAGTGGGAAAAGGACATTTACAGGTGACTGGTCAGCCCAGAGTAGGACTAACGTCATGGTTTTGTTTTGTGTGTGTGTGTGTGTGTTTTGGCATTTGACTGGAAATATATAAAATTGTGCGTGTCTTTTTAAAAGATCTATTTATTTACTGAGGGGGCGGGAGGAGGGGTGTACAGGGAGAGAAAGAATCTCTCTCTTGGGATAAAGTCCCAAGTGGACTCCCTGCTGAGCATGCAGCAGGATGTGGGGCTCAATGTCATGACTACAAGATCATGACCTGATCCCCGGGTCCTGGGATCAAGTCCTGCTTCGGGCTCCTTGCTCAGTGGGGAGCCTGCTTCTCTCTCTGCCTCTGCCTGTCTCTCTGCCTTCTTGTGTGCTGTCTCTCTCTCTCTCTCTCTCTCTGTCAAATAAATAAATAATATCCTTATAAGATCATGACCTGAGCTGAAACCAAGAGTCAGACACTCAACTGACTGAGCCCCCCCAGGAACCCCTATAAAATCTGTGTTGTAATGCTAAGTATCACCTGTGCTACTCAAGAGCCTGATAAGCAGTAATGGTGTGGAAAACTATTAAAATGGGAAACATTATTAATAAATGCAAGTTAGGAGGGGCGCCTGGGTGGCTCAGTCAGTTAGGTGTCTGATTTCAGGGTCATGATATTAAGTCCCATGTCAAGCCCCACACTCAGTATGGAGTCTGCTTGTCTCTCTCCCTCTTCCCCCATTTGTGTGTGCATTCTCTCTCCTCTCTCTCAAATAAATAAATAAATAAATAAATAAACAAACAAAATCTTTGAAAATAAATAAGTACAAGTTAGTAGACAGCACAGTAGACAGTAGACAGTACAGTACACAGTACAGTAGACAGTACAGTAGACAGTAGACAGTAGATCAAAATATGGGATCCACAGGGGAAAAATAATAAAAGTCATTCTAGTCATTCATTTTATTAAAAAGGTTTTATTTATTTATTTGACAGACAGAGATCACAAGTAGGCAGAGAGGCAGGCAGAGAGAGAGAGGAGGAAGCAGGCTTCTTGCTGAGCAGAGAGCCCGATGTGGGGCTGGATCCCAGGACCCTGGGATCATGACCTGAGCTGGAAGGCAGAGGCTTTAACCCACTAAGCCACCCAGGCACCCCCTAGTCATTCATTTCTAGAGGAAAAAAAAAATAGGAACCATTTTATAAGGGAGTAAGAAAAAAAGAAGAGAAGCAAAGAGCTAAGAAGTTTACAAATCAGTGTGTATCCTGGTATAACCAAAGGGACTGGAGAGCCTTTTGTTTTAATTTATTTTTTACAAGCAGCAAGCCTAGGCTGGTTAGTGACAATCAGAACTATAAAGTAAAAAGAGATGTCAGGGTTCAGCTCTGGCTTGGCCTCTTCCTAGGTCTATGAGTAGTCACTTAAGATTCCCAAAACCAGGATGCCTGGGTGGGTTAAGCACCTGCCTTTGGCTCAGGCCATGATCCCAGAGTCCTGGGGGCTGAGTCCCGCACTGGGCTCATTGCTCAGCGGGGAGCTTGCTTCTCCCTCTGCCTGTCACTCCCCCTGCTTCTTTCTGCTCTCTCTCTGACAAATAAATAAAATTAAAACAAAAACAAAAACAAAGATTCTCCAAACCTCATTTTTCATTTAGAAATGGAGATGATGATAATGTAAACCTGACAGAATCACTGTGAAGATCAAATGATGTAATGTAATATACGAAGCCACACTTTGGTAAACACTGGCCCCCATCCCATCCCTGGAACTAGTCCTCACGTATACTCTCTGATATACCTGGTATACCTATGTGTATCTTCCAGATCCTGCTCTTAAAGACCCCCCTGACGTGGCTAGGATACTCAGAAAGGATACACATCTTGAACTGGATTCCTTCCTATTTACTTACTTTTCCAAAAGGGTTATTTTCTGCAGCTATTAAATTGCTACCTTAAGCTATGACCAAACAGAAAATTCATTTATTTAATACCCCTTATATACAAAGTACTGGGGAAAAAGGGAATAAGTAGTAGGATACACAAAAACAGGTCCATGTCCATGGCAGCATGAGTCAAAGTTCTACCATAGTGAAGGAGAGATATACCAAAAAACCTAGGAAAAGATAGGAATATCCAGCTTTAGGAACAAGCTTAAAGGATCTTTGAGGACACTGGCTTGCATATCCACATGTGAAAGAATGAAGTTGGACCCCTACATCACATCATATACAAAAAATAATGCAAAATGGATTAAGGACCTACATATAAGATCTAAAAATATGAAACTTAGAAAGAAACCTGGGTATAAATTTTTGTGACCTTGGAGTAAGCAATGGTTTCTACCCCTCCCCTTTTTAGTGGTAGGGCTATAACTGATGATTAATGTTTTTTTTCTTTTTTTTTTTTTTTTGTCAGAGAGAGAGAGCGAGCGAGCACAGGCAGACAGAGTGGTAAGCAGAGGCAGAGGGAGAAGCAGGCTCCCTGCCGAGCAAGGAGCCCGATGTGGGACTCAATCCCAGGACGCTGGGATCACGACCTGAGCCGAAGGCAGCTGCTTAACCAACTGAGCCACCCAGGCGTCCCGATTAATGGTTTCTTAAACATATAAATCATATATATGATAAGGGTCTAGTATCCAAGACATATAAAGAATTTTTACAGCTCAACAATAAAAAGACAAAAAACTCAATTAAAAAATGCTTAAAGGGGGCGCCTGGGTGGCTCAGTGGGTTAAAGCCTCTGCCTTTGGCTCGGGTCATGATCCAGGGGTCCTGGGATCGAGCCCTGCATCAGGCTCTCTGCTCAGCGGGGAGCCTGCTTCCTCCTCTCTCTCTGCCTGCTTCTCTGCCTACTTGTTATTTCTGCCTGTCAAAATAAATAAAATATTTTTTAAAAATGCTTAAAGAGAGGAGCACATGGGTGGCTCAGGGTCCTGGGATTGAGCCCTCCATCAGGCTCTCTGCTCAGAGGGAAGCCTGCTTCTCCCTCTCCCACTCCCCCTGCTTCTGTTCCCTCTCTCACGGTGTCTCTGTCAAATAAATAAATAAAATCTTTTTTAAAAAATGGTTAAAGAAGGGTTGCCGGAGTGGCTCAGTTGGTTAAACATCTGATTCTTGGTCACAGCTCAGGTCTCAATGTCAGGGTAGAGTTCAGGCTCTGCATTGGGCTCCACAATGCACATGGAGCCTATTTAAAGGGGCACCTGGGTGGCTCAGTGGGTTAAAGCCTCTGCCTTCGGCTCGGGTCATGGTCCCAGGGTCCTGGGATCGAGCCCCACATTGGGCTCTCTGCTCGCAGGGAGCCTGTTCCCCCCCGCCCCCCGCCTGCCTCTCTGCCTACTTGTAATCTCTCTCTGTCAAATAAATAAATAAAATCTTTTTTTTAAAAAAAGGATAAAGGATCTAAATAGGTATTTCTCCATATGAAATATACAATGGCCAATAAGAACGTGCAAAGATGCTCAAGGGGCACCTGGTGGCTCAGCAGGTTAAGCATCTGCCTTTGGCTCAGGTCATGATCCCAGGGTCCTGGGACTGAGCCCCACAGTGGATCAAGGACCTACATATAAGATCTAAAAAGTACAAAACTCTTAGAAGGAAACATGGGTATAAATCTCTGTGACCTTGGATTAGGCAAAGGTTTCTGCACACCCCCCTTTTGGTAGTGCGGCTGCAATTGATGATTTATGGTTTCTTTAAAAAAAATTGTTTTTATTAACATATAATCTATTATTTGCCCTAGGGGTACAGGCCTGTGAATCATCAGGCTTTCACAGCACTCACCATAGCACATACCCTCCCCAATGTCCATAACCCAACCACCCTCTCTCTCCCCCTCCCCCCAGTGACCCTCAGTTTGTTTTGTGAGATTAAGAGTCTCTTATGGTTTGTCTCCCTCCCAATCCCATCTTGTTTCATTTTTTCCTTCCCTACCTCCCAAACCCCCGCCCTGCCTCTCAAATTCCTCACATCAGGGAGATCATATGATAATTGTCTTTCTGTGATTGACTTATTTTGCCCAGCATAATACCCTCTAGCTCCACCCACGCAGATGCAAATGGCAAGATTTCATTTCTTTTGATTGCTGCATAGTATTCCACTGTATAGATATACCACATCTTCTTTATCCACTCATCTGTTCATGGACATCTAGGTTCTTCCCATAGTTTGGCTACTGTGGACATTGCTGCTATAAACATTCGGGTGCATGTGCCCCTTCAGATCACTACATTTGTATCTTTAGGGTAAATACCCAGTAGTGTGATTGCTGGGTCGTAGGGTAGCTCTATTTTCAGCTTTTTGAGGAACCTCCATTCTGTTTTCCAGAGTGGCTGCACCAGCTTGCATTCCCACTAACAGTGTAGGAGGGTTCTCCTTTCTCTGCGTCCTCGCCAGCATCTGTCGTTTCCTGACTTGTTAATTTTAGCCATTCTGACTGGTATGAGGTGGTGGATGATTAATGGTTTCTTAAACATGACACCAAAAGCACAAGTGATAAATGGAAACAAATAACTTAGGCTTCATTAAAAATAAAAACTTCTGTGTCAAAGGTGCTATCAAATAAGTGAAAAGACAATCCACAAAATGGGAGAAAACCATTTAAAATCATGCATGTGAGGATATGGAGAAACTAGAACTATCATACATTTTTTCTGGGAAAGTGAAATGGTGCTGCCACTTTGAAAAATAGTTTGACAGTTCCTCAAAAAATTGAACATAAAAACAAAAAACATATGATCCAGCAATTCCACCCTTAGGTATATGCCTAAGGGAACTGAACATGTATAACCACACAAAAGCTTGTACACACAATGTTCACAGCAGCACTATTCATAGCTAAAAGATGGAAACAACCAAATGTCTACCAACAACAAATGGATAAACAAAATGTGGTAGGTATATCCATATAACAGAATGCTATTTGGCTATAAAAAGGAATGAAGAACTGATTCATGCTACAACATGGATGAATCTTGAAGACATCATGCTAAGTAAAAGAAGCCAGATACAAAAAAGCCATGTATTATATGATTTCATTTTTATTTTTTAAAAGATTTTTATTTATTTATTTGACAGACAGAGATCACAAGTAGGCAGAGAGGCAGGCAGAGAGAGAGGAGGAAGCAGGCTCCCTGCCGAGCAGAGAGCCCAATGCAGGGCTTGATCCCAGGACCCTGGGAACATGACCTGAGCTGAAGGCAGAGGCTTTAACCCACTGAGCCACCCAGGCGCCCCTATGATTCCATTTTTTTTTTTAAGATTTTATTTATTTATTTGTTAGAGAGAGCGAGCACAGGCAGACAGAGAGGCAGGCAGAGGCAGAGGGAGAAGCAGGCTCCCTGCCGAGCAAGGAGCCCGATGTGGGACTCGATCCCAGGACGCTGGGATCATGACCTGAGCG
>RCUC01148098.1:0-31636 GCA_003697995.1 Taxidea taxus jeffersonii
GAGGTAAGCAGAAATTTCACCAGCTCTCAAGGCTAGAAGACAAATTTTTGAGTTCAAGTCCTATCAAGTTAGAGAAGCTTAGTAGATACCTCAAGTTCTCCATTTAAGCCACAAAAATGTCATGCTTTAGGAATAAGAAACAAGTCCTAGAATAATGGGTTATAAACTGGGACTAAGATTAAAAATGTGGAGTATACATTTACACACACATACACACACACTCAAACAAAGCTAAAATCATGATGAAGGATGCCCCCCCATAATTTACCTGCTCTTTACAATGTATGAACACAATATCCAGTATACACTTAAAAACTATTAGACAGGCAAAGAAAGAGAAAATTTTTATGATAATCCAGGGAAAAAAATAAGCAATAGAAAGAGAGGTCAATATGGGAACAAACAATACAACTTCTGGAATAAAAAATTCATTGAATAGGCTTAACAGTACATTGAACACTAAGAATTAACAATTTAAAAACATATCAATGCAAATGATTCCAAACTGAAGCAAAAAGAAAAAGAGATTAAAAGATGTTCCATAGGACAATATCAAGCAGTCTAAAACATATGTATATGAGTCTAAAACATATGTAGTTGAGTATGGGAGAAAAATAAAAAAGACAGAATTGGGCTAAATATCATATAAATAAAGGATAACTAAAATTTTTCAAATTACATGAAAAATAACAACCTAGAGATCTTAGTTCAGTAAACCTCAAGCAAGATAAATGCACACAAAGCCATGGTACAAAGATGGGTAACAGAAGCTAAAAATAAAAAATAAAGGAAAAAAATATTTATTTAAAAGTAAAAAAAAAAAAGTAAACCATGGGATGGTAGCCCTAAATCCAACCATATCAAGCATTACATTAAATGTAAATGGAATAAATAGACTAATTAAAAGACAAAAATTTTCAGACTGGATTTTATTTTTTTTTAAGATTTTATTTATTTATTTGACAGAGAAAGAGATCACAAGTAGGCAGAGAAGGTGAAGCAGGCTCCCCACTGAGCAGAGAGCCCGATGTGGGACTCGATCCCAGGACCCTGAGATCATGACCCGAGCCGAAGGCAAAGGCCTAACCCACTGAGCCACCCAGGGGCCCCCAGACTGGATTTTAAAACAAAGAAACTAATAGTCTACTATTTCTAAGAAAGCCATTTAAAGTATAAAGACACAGACACATTGAAAGTGAAAGTGTGGGGAAAACACACTATGTAAACACTAAGCATAAGAAAGTAATGTGGCTACATTAATGCAAAATAAAGCAGTTTTAAAGACAAGGATAACAGATAAAATGGGGCAATTAATGATAACAAAAGGGTCAATTCATTAAGAAGACATAATTCTCTCAGTATCTATTAATGAAAACTAAAGGCTCAGGTGGCTCGAGGCTCAGTGAAATCTTTCAAATATTTAAATAAAATATAATATAAATATTATAAAACTCTCAGAAATATATGAAGAAACATTTCTGAACTTGTTTTATGAGGTTAGCAAATAGAAATAGCAATATATATATTATATATAACCAAGTAAGTTTATCTTATCAATGTAAGGCTGATTTATCATTATGAGATCAATCAATGTAATCTATTATATCAATAGAATAAAAGAAAAAGACATATCATATCTCAATAGATGTAGAAAAAAAAACATTTGACACACTTATTCATGATTAAAATCTCTGAGAAAACCTGAAAAGAAGGAAATTTCCTCAAACTGATTGAGGATACCTACCCAAAAATCTATAGCTAACATTATTTTTAAAAGTAAAATATTGAATAACTTCCCCCTAAGATCAGGAAAAAGTTAAGGATGTATATTCTCAACCCTTACACTCAACATTTTATTGGTGGTCCAACCAGTAAAATAAGGCCAAAAAAAAGGGGGGGAGGGGGAAGAACACAAAGGATATAAATATTGGAAAGGAAGATAAAATTGTTTTCTACTTGCAGATGGCGTTAAGGAATATTCAAAGGAACACCTAAAATTAAGTGAATTTGGCAAGGTTGCAGAATATAAAGCTAATATAAAAGTCAATTTTGTTTCTATATACTAACATTAAACAACTGGAAAATGAAAAACAATTTCACTTAGAATGATATAAAAATATAAAATACTTAAGAATAAATTTATCAGAAGATGTGCAGGACCTCTAGAGTGAAAACTAAAAAAACTCTGGTTAAGTAAATTAAGAAACACCTAGACAAAATGAGAGCTATGCCATACTCATGAATTGAAACTGGATATTTTTAAGACACCAGTACTCTGCAAATTGATCTATAGATTCAACACAATCCCAATGAAAATACAAATAGGCTTTTCTGAAGTAACTGACAAAGTAATCATAAAATGGTTTATGAAAGTACAAATTACCTAAAATAATCCAAAATAAAATCTGAAAAAGAAAAACCAAGTTGGGGAAACATACAACCAGGTTAAATAGTTCAGAGATAAAACCTCACAAAAATGGTCAATTGATTTTTTTGCATAGATGCCAAGGCAGTTTAATAGGTAAAGAAAAGTCTTTTCGGGACGTCTGGGTGGCTCAGTTGGTTAAGCGGCTGCCTTTGGCTCAGGTCATGATCCCAGCCACCTGGGATCGAGTCCCACATCGGGCTTCTTGCTCGGCAGGGAGCCTGCTTCTCCCTCTGCCTCTGCCTGCCACTCTGTCTGCCTGTGCTTGCTTGCTCTCTCTCCCTCTCTCTCTATCAAATAAATAAATAAAATCTTAGAAAAAAAAAAAGAAAGAAAAGTCTTTTCAATGAACTGTGCTAAAATAACTATATGTCTACAGGAGCAAAAATTGAACCATGACTACTACCTCACACCAGACACATGTACACACACACAAAAATTTTAAATGGGTGATCAACCTAAATAGAAAAGTGAAAACTAAAAAGAAAATGTGGGAGAAAATCTTTGCCACTTTAAGGAAGACAAGAATTTCTTAGATAAGACTCCTATAGCAATCACCATAAAAGCAAGTGTTGATAAATAAATTAGACATCATCAAATTAAAATCAGCTGCTCATTCAAGGACATTGTCAAAAAAAGTGAAAAGGAAATCCACAGACTGAGAAAAAATACTTACAATACAGATATTTGAGAAAGCCCTCCTATCCAGAACATACCCAAAAATCCTACAGAAAGACAAATGACCCAATGAACAAAATGGGCAAATGACTCAAACAGACATTTCCCCAAAGAAGATATACAATGGCCAATAACCAGAAGAATAAGATCACCATCATTGGACATTAGGGAATACAAATTAAAAGCACAATGATATATCATTCCTCAGCCACTAGGGTGGCTATAAAGGTTAACAGTACAAAATGTTGATAAGAATGTGAAACAACTGGGGCGCCTGGGTGGCTCAGTGGGTTAAAGCCTCTGCCTTCAGCTCAGGTCATGATCTCAGGGTCCTGGGATCGAGCCCCACATCAGGCTCTCTGCTCCCAGGGAGCCTGCTTCCTCCTCTCTCTCTCTGCCTGTCTCTCTGCCTACTTGTGATCTCTGTCTGTCAAATAAATAAATAAAATCTGTAAAAAAAATTTAAAAAAAAAAAAGAATGTGAAACAACTGAAACTCTTATAAAATTATTAATGAAAATATAAAATAAAACAATCACTTTGAAAAAGTTTCTTGCAGAGTTAAATATTTAACTATGACCCAGAGATTTCATTTTTAGGCAATTACTCAGTGAAAAGAAAACATATGTTAACAATAAGACTTGTAGAAAATGTTCACATCACATTTATTCATAGCAGCCAAAAACTGAAAACAATGCAAATGTCCATCAACAAGAGAACAGATTAGAAATTGTGACATATTCACACAAGAAAATCTACTCAGTTCTAAAATGGAACAAACTATTCATACATGCAACAACACAGATGAATCTGATAAACATTATAATGACTGAAAGAAGTCAGAAGCTATAATTTCATTCATATGAAATTCAAATACAGGCAAAGTTAATCTATGGTAATAGAGATCAGAGCAATTAAGTCTAAAGGGAAGTGGTAGGAGAACTGACAGGAAAGATGAAAAAGAAACTTTCTGGTGAAGGCCATTGTTCTCTATCCTTATAGAGGTGTAAGTCACACAAGTGTATACATTTGTCAAAACCAACTGAACTGTACACTTAAGATCTGTGTATTTTACCACATATACATTAATTACCTCAAATTTAAAAGAAAACACAAGGAAGACAAAAGACCAGAGACTCAGAAGTTTTAGGAAAGCTGTGACATTTGAAATGAACCTTAGTGACAAGAATGGTAATACTACCTTTTCTTGGTACATAGAGTGGTTAAAGTCGAGATTAAAATAAGCACCCCCCCAGCAAAAGGGGAACCCTCCTACACTGTTGGTGGGAATGCAAGCTGGTGTAGCCACTCTGGAAAATAGGATGGAGGTTCCTCAAAAAGTTGAAAATATAGATACCAATCCAGCAATCACACTGCTGGGTATTTACCCTAAAGATACAAATATAGTGAGCCAAAGGGGCACATGCATCCGAATGTTTATAGCAGCAATATCTACAATAACAAACTATGGAAAGAACATAGATGTCCATCAAGAGATGAATGGATAAAGAAGATGTGGGATATATATGTACATATATGTATATGAATACACACACACACACACACACACACACACACACACAACGGAATACTATGCAGCCATCAAAAAACCCAAAATCTTGCCATTTGCAATGACATGGATGGAACTAGAGGGTATTATGCTAAGTGAAATAATTCAATCAGAGAAAGAAAATTATCATATAACCTCTCTGATATGAGGAATTTGAGAGGCAGGGCGGGGAGTTGTGGGGGGTGGGGAGGGGGAAAATGAAATGAGATGGGATTAGAGAGGGAGACAAACCATAAGAGACTTTTAATCTCAGGAAACAAACTGAGGGTTTGTTGTTTGTTGTTTGTGGGGGGGTAAGGATAGGGTAGCTGGGTGATGAACGTCGGGCAGGGTTTGTGCTATGGTGAGTGCTGTGAATTGTGTAAGACTGATGATTCACAGACCTGTACCCCAGAAGCAAATAATACATTATATGTTAATTTAAAAAAATAAAATAAGATGAGCACCCCACAAAAAATGCTTCAAAAAGTATAAATTCCTCTATAAATATATGACATTTTCATTTATGTATACATCAAGAATAAATATTATAGTGTGATTATCAAAAATTAACTTTTCTCCTCTTAGCCCAGGTTAGGTCCTACTCAGTTTACTCCTGCTAATCCAAGACTCCCAAGTGCTTACATTATCTGATTCTCTCCCAGACTTAGAAAACTTAGAGAACTTCACTCTCCCTACCTATACGAACATATTTCTCATTACTTCTAAAGTCCACACTATTGCAGTTAAGTCAGTTTTCTCCTTATGGCCCCAAAATATACTCATCCATGATGCCTACTGTCCACTTGAAAAGGTTTTCCCCCAACTCTTTACCTATCAAACCTTTCAGAACCAGATCACTCTACCTTCTGCATGACACATTCAATGAGTACCACTCAGCCTAATCCCCCTCTGGCTACCACCATATCTGTCTCCAACCCTTCACTGGACAAATTTTACATAAAAGTTGTCTATTCTCATTAGTTCCATCTTCTCAGCTCCTGTTCAGTTAACTCACTCCTATCTGGTTCATTCCTTACCACGCCAGGACAACCAAGATCACCAATAACCTCTCCATGTCACCAAACCCAAAGGATGCTTTTTACTGATCTCACTTGACAATTCAGAAGCACTGGTAACCAATGCCTCCCTAAAATTTCTTGACCCTTAGCTTTCATAAAATGACCTTACTCCAGTTCTCTAAACAGTCCTCCATTTCCTTTGCAGGCTCAATATTCTTTGTCCAGTGAGTATATATTAGAGTTTCTCCACATCAGTTCCTCTTATACTTTATCTGTCTCTGTAGATTCAGTAAGTGGTAACTTTATATCTCCAAACCAGACCTCTTTTATAAACTCTGGATCTTGATATCCACATTGACCTAGATATCCTCTTGGATATCTCAAATAGACCTCAATATCTTAGAGAATGGGATTACCATGCATGCAGTTATGTAAGCCAGAAATCTGGGAGCCATCATTCAACATCCTTCTCATTATTGTTATATCTAATCCATCACAGGATCCTATAAATTTTATCTCCTCAATCTTTCAAATTTCTACATTTCCCTGGATCCTCACTATCATCATCCAAATCCAAACTTCCAACACCCCTCCCCTAGATCACTCCAGCAGCTATCGCATTGGTTTATACCAATCCTCTCTGGGGTTTTTTCAGTGGATTGTCCACACTGAAGCCAGAGAGGTCTTTCCAAATCTCCAATTGAATCATGTTCCCTCCCTGCTTTAACACCTGTTAGTAGATTATAATGGCTCTCAGAATGCTCAGATCCTTGACATGGCCTATAATAACTTCGAAGTCTGTCAAATCAGCCACAGCCAAATTTTTCTTATATTTTTGTAAGCTTCAAGCTCTCTCCCAACATAGGACCTTTTAACTTGCCATTCTCTTCCTTACTTATCTGATTGAGACTTGCAGTTATTTAGATCTTAACTTTCATGACCTCTGTAAATCTTTCCCTGACCTTCTGGCCAGGTCATACTTAATAATTTCAGACATGATGCACCTCTTCCACACAGCCCTTAACACTGTTACAATTTTACACCTATTTGTGTTATGATGTGATGAATTCATATCTGCCTGTTGGGCTGTAAGACCTGTAAGACAGAGCCTATACCCATTTTGGTCCTATTCGATCCCACTGTACCTAACACAGTGTCTGGCCCATAGTAGATGCTTGTTTCTTGCTTGACTATATCAATAAATAAATCAGTTAATGAATTCATGCAGGGATCTCTCTTTGTATATATAATATCATAAAATTTAGTATGCAATGCCTCTCTAAATACTTCATACATATGCTATTTTTAACTTCTCAGATAATATAGTCCTTGAGATTATAAATTTTATGCCTACTGTGAGAAGAAGAGTTGCAATATAGTAATCACTTATTGATTGAAATAATTGCTTCTATCCCAGGAAATAGAAAGCAAATGTTCTAAAAAAGAACTAATATAAACATGAAAGGTCTAATGAGGGAGGCTTTCTCTCCCCTAGAAACTAAGCAAACCAGTGTTTTCAAACTTGTTTTAAGTTGAAACTCATAGTAAGAAATTAATTGTATATAGTATCTCAAAAATGTGTCTGCACAGATATACACATGTATCTATACAAACACACAACTAAAAAAATCTCAAACTCTTACTATATGAGATATCCTCTTTTTTTATTCTATTTCAATTTTTTGGTGTGCTAGTCAAGACTCATTAAATCAATTTTATACACCAAAGTAAGGGTTATATCTCACAAAAATCCTAAACACCCCCAAATTCTTACAGAATTCCCTCTGTCATAAAAAGACTTGTTTTCAAGACATTTGTTGTGATTTGGATCAGGAGCTTTAATTGCTCCTAGTTAATTCTGCTATTAAAAATATTAAACTGCTCCCACCATACCCTTTTTAATAACTCTACAATGAGAAAATTAAGCCTCCAGCTCAGTAGGGCCTAAATATGATTATTCATTTATTGTTGATATATTATTTCCCTTACACTCTAGTAACTCTATGTAATAACAAAATTAAAGCAACAATTGGTGGAGCCCAAACTCTGTGCTAGGCATTGGGACACTTATTATATCTATTATCTCTAATCTGGAAAACAACTCCATTCTGCAATGAGTCAGACTCACCAAGCCCAGATTCCCCAGAAACAGTGACTAGACCACAGGTTCCCTAAATTCTAATTCTTGACTGAGATATCTACAAATTCAAACATTTTCTAGGTGAAATTATGTCTTTTTTATCTTTTCTTGTAATGGAAAAGTAGGTAGTCAAAGAGTGAAGAAGTCCTAAAGCAACTCACTGCAGGCAAGATTAATTCTTTTTTTTTTTTAAAGATTTTGTTTATTTATTTGACAGACAGAGATCACAAGTAACCAGAGAGGCAGGCAGAGAGAGAGAGTGGGGAAGCAGGCTCCCTGATGAACAGAGAGCCCGATGTGGAGCTCGATCCCAGGACCCTGAGACCATGACCTGACTGAAGGCAGAGGCTTAACCCTCTAAGCCACCCAGGCACCCCAAGATTAATTCTCATATTAGCTTGGAGGCAGAGTTGTTGGGAGGGGGGCAAAAAAAACACTGAAGTTGTAATCAATCCCATTTTACAAAATATACTTGATTTTAGCCAATAATCATAGAATATGGACTATTCAGATACCAGCTACAAACTAGAGTATTTGCTTGCAGGTTCAATCAGAACTACCACCTCAGAAGAGTTTCTTAAACCAACTTAAAGATTAAATAAATAATCCAGGAAATAGGGTGTCCATTCATCTTTATGTTTCAGTTGGATTTTATTTATTTAGATCACCAGAGAGTGAAGTGCCTACGTGTTCACTAGGTCTTATCTCAAGGTCCTAACAATTGCACATTAGCAACATGTGCTCTCGGTTTACGGAGGACAAGCATAAGAACTGCTTTTATCACTTCTAAATGCTTTATAAAGCTGTAATTGAGAAAATTAGCCACAGTGCCAAGGACACCATATAACAAGTCATCAACCGGTAAATATTCATAACAATCAAATTACCACAAAGAGCCCTGTCCGCAAACTATCTGCCAGTACTTGGATCCCCTCTCAACACTCCCAAGAGAGCTACTCTGAAACACCTAGGGACTTATAGTTAGGTTATTGGTTTCCTCACATACAAACTAGAGATACCAGTATCTACCATTCTGGGTAATTTATGGAGATAAATAGAGTAATCCAAGCAAAATCTTTATAAATCAACTGTTAGAGCAAAATGTCTTTATAGCACTGGGTATTATATGCAACTAATAAATTATTGAACTACATCTGAAACTAATGATGTACTATAAATTGGCGAATTTAATTTAAATTTTAAAGAAGTCTTAGTAAACTCATAACTGTTATTATTTACTATGCACAAGATTCTTGTACAACCGTGTCATAGATGCAGAGAGAGCTTTCTATGTGTGAGTTCTGTATGTGCATGTACAAGCAAAGAACTAGAAAAAAAATACATAAATGTTGATCCTTCAAATCAAAACCTACAAAATTGTATTTGTCACTGAAAGCTGAACTGCAAAATAAAATATTGGGGGGAGTGGGGCGTGAAAAAAGGAGAAACAGATTTCCTTTTTTTTTTTTTTTTTTTTAAGATTTTATTTATTTATTTGTTAGAGAGAGTGAGCGCAGGCAGACAGAGAGGCAGGCAGAGGCAGAGGGAGAAGCAGGCTCCCTGCCAAGCAAGGAGCCCAATGTGGGACTCGATCCCAGGATGCTGGGATCATGACCTGAGCCGAAGGCAGCCGCTTAACCAACTGAGCCACCCAGACATCCCCAGATTTCCTTTTCATGTCAAAGGTTAAATTCGATGAAAACTGATAAATATTAAATAGACTATCCAGGATTTTCCTTTGGATATTTGTCTGTTTATTAACTGAAACACAATTTGTGTATTTGAAATATTCATACAACTGTTCCATTTCCCTATAGTCATGAAAATTACCGTTTCAGTGAATGTGAAATCTGGTATTATTAACAAACATTAAGAACAGGATAGCAAATTAATTAAAATTGTTTCCTGGAAAATTTTAATTTCCTTTGGCTTTAAAACATGGTGAGGAAAAGCAGTCTGGCTACTAAGAGATAACTTCTCTGCAAAGGAGGTGAGTTGCAAATCTTGAAAGTGAGATCAGTTCAGAAGTTTTGGAAACACAAAACCATTGAGGAAACCACCCAGAATTTGTGTTGACTACTACCATCGTTACTGTTCTGAACTAAATGTCTGTGTCCTCCTAAAATTCGTATGTTAAAACCCTACCTCTCCTGCGAAGGCATTGGGAGGTAGAGCCTTTGGGATGTGGTTAGGATTTGATGAGGTCATAAGGGTGAAGTCCTGCATGAATGGGTTTAGTGTCCTTGTAAGTGTCACAAAAGAGTTCACCTCCTCTGCTCTGCTCTCTACCATGTGAGGAAACAAGAAGCTAGCTGTCCACAACCAGGAAAAGGGTTCTCACCAGAATCCAAATGTCCTGGCACCTTGATCTTGGACTTCCAAGATTGAGAGAAATAAATCTCTGTTGTTTAGAAGCCATTCAATTTATGCTATTTGGTTGGAGTAGCCCAGATAGATTAAGACATTCCTCAACCAATCTTGACAGGGAAACCAGTTCTGATTTGCCCTCACAGCTCTTAGCACACCAAGAGCCGTGAATTCTGGAAAATTCAACCTCCTTGGGATCCAGACTGTTTCAGTCCTTGAAGATGTTTGCAAGTATTTCCTTCCAAATGATTCAAAGACACAATATGTTCCTGCATGAGGGGCCTAAGAATCAGGTCATTATCCCTATTTGGTGTTAGAAGTCTAGTATGATATTTTGGAAACCAAATTCTACAGAGTACATTTTTTTTTTTGAAGATTTTCTTTATTTATTCCAGAGAGAGAGAAAAAGCAGGGTGAGGAGCAGAGGGAGAGGGACAAGTAACTCTGTGCTTAGCATGGAGCCTGATGGGGGACTTGATCTCAGGACCCTGAGACCATGACCTAAGCTGAAATCAAGAGTCTGATGCTTAACCAACTGGGTCACCCAGGTGCCCCATACACGAGCAGAATCTTGACTTTATTTCTGCAAAGAGGCTGTCTTGAATCATTTCCTATTCTATCAAGACCTTCCAGTATTTTCTCAGAAATGGACATGAAATAAATCAAGCACTCTTCCTTCATGGATTTGAAGGTCAAAAAATAAATCACAAGATCCTGATTCAAAATGACCCAGTAGGATCATTATGTGTTTCTCCCAATTTTGACTGCACATTTCATTGAGATGGAGATTGAGGAGCATTGGAAGGGGCCCCAGGAGTTACTCATTCCAGGACTTGCCCCTCAAAGATTCTGTTTTAATAGGTCTGGGGTGAGATCCAGGCATCAGTGTTTGTTTTTAAACCTTCTGAGGTGGTTCTAATGTGCAGCTGGAGTGGAGAAGCACTAATCTATTGCAATAATCCCAAATACTGGTGGCTGCAATAGAATCCTGTCATGAGTGTCAAAACTGTCAAAAATACCGACTGCTAAATTCTAATGCAGACACACTGAACAGAATCCCTCGAGATGGAACGCAAAAATACAGCCTCTGAAGGAAAGTCCCATGCTCAGCCAGGTTTGGGGAACTGAACTAGTAATTCGCTACTCCAAGTGTGGACCACTCCACCTAGATGTCTGCTAGCAAGGCAGACTCTGGGACCGCCCCCCCCTCCCCCACAGACCTGACGAATCAGAACCTGCCTGTTAACAAGATCGTCAGGTCATCCGCAAGCCCACAAATGCACTCATCTTATGCATTCTTCCCTTCTTTTCATGGACGGGAAAGCAGGCCCAGAAAGTTACAGGACCTGGCACACACAGGAAAAGAGTGTCTGGTGGAAGACAAACACCCAGTCAGGCCTCACTGTCTAAGACTTTCTATCCTATCACAGTGTATTTCTGAATTACTATCTAAGTTTTTGTTTTGCTTTGTCTGAATACAAAAGAAGGACTTCTTCTTTAAAGTGCCCTTTTTTCAGGTAACAGGAAAATATCTATATTCTATGTCCCTACATATTAATCCCATCCTTAAAGGAGATCATATAGAACTATGAGGTCGATAGTCCTGACTGATAAACATTTCTCGAGGAGAAGTTACCATAAGTCAATGACAATATAAAAGCATGGGAGATGTTCCTTCCCTTTCTATAGCAATTCAGGGAAAAAGTCTTTTCCTCTGAGCTGTTGCAACACTGTATCTGGCATGATTAGATAGTTTTTTAAAAAATTTTTTGTTTTACTTTGTTTTTATGAAAACTATACCTTTCTGTGGTCCAGAATGGACATTAACAAGGTGAAACACATTTTAGAGGATTAACTCTCTCTCTCTCTTTCTCTTTCATTCTCTCCCTCCCTCTCCCTCAACTTTCTTGTGCAAGTTACCCCAAAGAGATAAGTTTCAGAGTGCTAACACAGAGAAGTTTTCAGATTTTCTAGGAAGTGATGAAACACACAAGAAAATTCTAGAGTATGAAGGAGGAGAGAAGATATCGAGCGAGGGTGAGAAAGGGCAAGTACTTCACAAAAGGAATCCAGAAACACCGAATGAAACACTTTCCCTAATGTATAGTTTTTCCAAGGTCTAGTGTCACCTCTGAGGACAATCAACTGGATTTTTTCTCTGTGTTCATATCATCCTAACATTGGAGAAGCACACCACCCAGAAACCAGCACTGTCATTCGGAAAGCCTTCTAACCCCAGGACAGGGATCCTCTAACAGAGGTTCAGTTGCAGGTGGAAGCCCAGAAAGCTGGCTGAGAGCTATTTCAAGCTGCTCTCCAGAACCTCTGGGTCTTTGTGAAGAAGGGCTGAGTACAGGTACTTATAGCTCCAAGTAGGACCTCACCCTCCAAATCTTCTGATTCAAAGAGCTAAAGAATGCACAGTCCAAAAATCAGTGATCTCAAAGAAATGGGAAAGCATTCTATGCTCATGGATTGGAAGAACAAATGTTGCTAAAATGTGCTACTCAAAGCAATCTACACATTTAATGCAATTCCTATCAAAATACCCCCGCACTTTTCACAGAGCTAGAACAAACAGTCCTAAAATTCATATGGAGCAAAAAAAAAAAAGATATATATATATATATCCCAAAGAGCCAAAGCACTCCTGAAAAAGAAAAACAAAACTGGAGGCATCACAATTCTGGATTTCAAGTTATCTTACAATGTTGCAGTCATAAAAACAGTATGATACTGGCACAAATACAGATACATGGATTAATGGATCAGAACAGAGAACCCAGAAATGAGTCCACAACTATATGCTTAACTAATCTTTGACAAAGCTGCAAAGAACATCAATGGAAAAAAAAATAGTCTCTTCAACACATGTGTTGGGAAAACTAGACAGCAACATACAGAAGAACAAAACTGGACCACTTTCTTACACCATACACCGAAATAAATGCAAAATGGATGAAAGATCTAAATGTGAGACAGGAAACCATCAAAATTCTAGAGAAGAACACAGGCAGAAACCTCTTTGACCTCAGCCATAGAAACATCTTTCTAGACACATCACCAGAGGCATGGGAAATAAGCAAAAATGAATGATTGAGACATCATCAAGATTAAAAGCTTCTGCACAGCAAAGGAAACAATTGACAAAACTGAAAGGCAGCCTAGGGAATGGGAGAAGATATTTGCAAATGACATATTGGATAAGGGGTTAGAATCCAAAATCTTTTAAGAAATTGTATCAAACTCAACACCCAAAAAAAACCCCAAATAATCCAGTTAAGAAACAGGCAGAAGACAAGAATAGACATTTTTCCAAAGAAGACATCCAGATGGCTAACAGACACATGAAAAGATGCTCAACATCACTCATGATCAGGGAATACAAATCAAAACCTCCTCACACCTGTCAGAATGGCTGAAATTAACAACACAAGAAACAACAGGCGGTGAGGATGCAGAGAAAGGGGAATCTCCTTCTGTTGCTGAGAATGCAAACTAGTGCAGCTAGTCTGGAGAACAGTATACAGGTTCCTCAAAAAGTTAGAGATAGGGACGCCTGGGTGGCTCAGCTGGTTAAGCAGCTGCCTTTGGCTCAGGTCATGATCCCAGCGTCCTGGGATCAAGTCCCGCATCGGGCTCCTTGCTTGGCAGGGAGCCTGCTTCTCCCTCTGCCTGCCACTCTGTCTGCCTGTGCTCACTCTCTCTCTCTCTAAAAAATAAATAAAATCTTAAAAAAAAAAAAAGTTAGAGATAAAACTACCCTATGATCCAGCAACTGCACTACTAGATACTTACCCAAAAGATAAAAAAAAACTGATTCAAAGGGGTACATACACCCCAATGTTTATAGCAGCTTTATCAACAACCACCAAACTATGGAGAGAGCCCAAATGTCCATCAACTAAAGAGTGGATGAAGAAGATGGGGTGTGTGTATGCATATGTATGTATATACACACACGAGAGAATATTACTCAGCCATTAAAAAGAATGAAATCTCGCCATTTGCAATGATGTGGATGGAGCTAAAGCATATTATCCTAAGTGAAATAAGTCGGCCAGAGAAAGACAAATACCACATCATCTTACTCATTTGTGGTATTTAAGAACGAGAACAGATGAACCTAGGGGAAGGGAGGAAAGAAAAAAGGAGAAAGGGAAACAAACCATTAGAGACTCTTAATGATGGAGAACAAACTGAGGGGGCTGATAGTGGGAGGTGGGGGAAGATGGGCTAGGTGGGTGATGGGGATTAAAGAGGGCCTTGTTGTGATGAGCCCTGGGTGTCATATGTAACTGATGAATCACTGAATTCTACTCCTGAAACCAATATTGTACTGTATGTTAGCTCACTAAAATTTAGATTAAAAAAAAAAAAACAGTGACCAAAAAGGAAAATTTGAAGCTTAAAAGCAACACACTAAAATTCATGTAGTAATTGCTAATGTTTTCCAAAAGGGTTTGGTTAAAGGACATTTCAGCAATGCTGTTTGTCAAATATTCATTATAAAATTAAGGTTTGGGTTTGAAATTTTGGCTTTATTAAAAAATGTACTTTGCTTCTGGTCTGAATCAGCCTCTTACTAAAATATGAAGCTACATGTTTCTAGTCCGCAAGAATAACCAGACTGACCAAGCTAATTACCTAGCTTGTGATACTCTTTCCTGAACTTCTGTAAATAGAATGCAGAAGACCCCTGTGCACACGATCACACTGAACTAAGTTTCCTTTGGTTGCATTCTTCTTCACTTCAAGGGAATGAAAGGGAGCTAGAAAACAAAGGGATGATACAGGTGATGTGAAGGCTTCACTCCAAACCCCGCTCATAGGCAAATCTTCATTACCTCTATCTAGACCCAGATGTTTGAGCCAAAACCTAGAAAGGCACCCTTCACGCCTCTTCATTTATGCCATCTGATTCATCACTAAACCCTAATAATTCTACCAATGAAACGTGTCGGATGCATCCACTTCACTCCATCTCTATTGCTCCCAGCCCAGCCCAGGCCACCATCATCTCTTGCCTAGACTCCTGCAACAGTCCCCCAGCTGGTCCCCTACCATGGCTTCTCCTCCTTCTGACGGAACTTCTTGTTACACAATAAATAATCCTTGTGGCCAGGAGATTTGTCCACTGCACTTGGAGTACAATGCAAGAGCCTCACCCTGAATAATCAGGCCCCAGCTTTCTCTTTTCTTGCTCACTGCAATCCATCTACACAGGCCTTTAAACTTCACAAACATAGCCACTCATTTTCTTGGTCTCTCTTTAGGACTGTTCATCTGTTTTCTCTTCACCTGAAACATTGTTCCGACCACTTATCATCTAACCACCTCCTACTTTAGGTCTCCATTTTAGAGACCTAAAGAAAGACCTTCCCTGACACCACCTCCAAATCAAAATTAATCCCTCTCACTCTTAGTCACAACACTTTCCTTTTCTTCACGACGCTTACCACGATTTGCAGTTATATGTTGGGAAGTGGGTTTGTTGAATTCCTATTTCCCTGCCAGATTCCAAGTTCCATGCAGTCAGAGACCACGTCTGTTTGTTCATCATCGTATCCCCACCAGTGTTTGCTGAATGATCAAAATCAAATATAGAAATTCTGATTCCTATTTAAAGTCATATAATCAACACTTGTTAGGACAATGCTAGATATTGTCAAGAATTATAGATAAGGGGGTGCCTGGGTGGCTCAGTGGGTTAAGCCTCTGCCTTTGGCTCAGGTCATGATCTCAGAGTCCTGGGATCGAGCCCCACGTCGGGCTCTCTGCTCAGTGGGGAGCCTGATTCCCCCTCTCCCTCTGCCTGCCTCTCTCTGCCTACTTGTGATATCTCTCTCTCTCTCTCTCTCTCTCTGTCAAATAAATAAATAAAATCTTTTTAAAAAAAGAATTAGAGATAAGGACTGTGCGAGGTAGTTTTCTTCAAAGAACAGACAATTCTATTAAAATCAGGGGTTCCCAAGCAGATTTCCCCACACTCTGGAAACTTGTAAATTTAAATCATGGTGTCTATACTATTTTTTAAACTTGTCTTCTGGGTGAGTGATATCTGTAGATATATTTAAGCTTCATAGAACAGCAACAGCAGAACAATCCCTAAAGCACATATAGCACAGGCTGTTTGGGTTAAATAAAATCCTGGCACAGATGGTTAAACAAGAACATAAATAACTTATATGTCATGCCCACGTCTATGATACTGATTTCTGGTAGATGCATTGCTCTACTACCACTATGCAATAACAGAATATAAGGCTGGTATCTTTCTATTCTTACAAATACACCTTTACCCTACAGCTCTATAGCAAGGTAGCATGTGTGTGTGCACGCACGCATGTAGTGTAAATGCATACACTTTGTACCTTCCACAATTAGACTAATTATTATATAATAATATTGGCAACATTAAGCAGACCATCACTGTGGGAGTTTGAAATATGCAAAAAATATCTGTTAATTTATTCAAATTTGTTCAGCTGTCATCAAAGATAAAAATATGTCTTCACTTTTCATCTCCTTCAAGATCAAAGGTACATTTTAAAGTTTCTGTGTTTCTTTGATGACATTAACTTCAACGTTTTTCCAACTAGCCAAAATGGTTTAGAATGCATGAGATTCTTTAACACATAGCTCTGAAATTCTAATGATAGGAATACTAGCAATTTTGCTGTAGAAAATATTTCTCCGTGCACAAAAAAGGATTATTCAACAATTCAAAATTTCTACTTTTAATAGTTGGTATTGTGTTTATGAGAATATGAGCATCTAGAAAGTATACCATTCAGAATTATTAGAAGCAAAATGTAACTGCAGTAATAACTTATAAGACTCATATTCTTGGAATACAATAGAAAACCTTCACTCTGATATAGAGCCTGACAAACTTTTACTGAATTTTATTACAATGAAATTTCTTAAAATACCTGAAGCCATAAGCCATGCATTAGTTACATAATCTTGGACAAAAGCTAAATCAGTCAAAATGTGTTTACCAGGGGGAAAAAGTATTACATATTTAATGTTTAAGCATTTTTCAATCCTGCAAATGAGCAAACCTTGTTTTTACAAACAATTTGCATCAGTTCTGAAGGGATTATATATTTTCTTTGAAGTTAACCTTTTAAGGTAATCAACACTAATGGCTAGATAACTAATGAAGAGTTCCAATTAAGAGATGAGACTAACTTGCACACCTGGTAGAAATACAGAAGTGAGGCTTTTCTGAATGCATTTACAATCTAATTAATTTTCTAAAGCATTGTTCTACTTTTTTTCTACTATCTATGCAATAGGAGCTAGTTGTGCAAGGGAAAGATACAGATCACAAATTCAATTCCTTTCTCTCCTTTGGTCAGATTTCACAGGGCCAGTTGCAGAGAAGCTGACATTTCTGCCTTCTTTAGCCTCTGTAAACACTGCCAGTTACGAGCTAAAGAGAACTGATGTTTCTTTGGCTCTAAATAGTAGTTATTTGTTGGAGGGAAGAGTGGTGTTTGTTCGGAATTTTGTTGGGTTTTTTTTTTCCTCCAAATTAAATAAGCCCTTGGTCAAATGAGTCCAAATGTTTTAAGCTCAGACTCATCAGTTTATGACTTAAAATGTCAACTACTTAATTCTTTGCTTTCTCCAAGTTGGAAAAAAAAAAAAAAAAAGCAGAAAGAAAACTCTCCCTTACCTTCCCTTATCTAGAGAAAATAGGAAAAGGTGAATATTTATTAAGCTCTTACTATGATGAGGTACAGTGCAAGATCCATTACATTTATGGCTTTGCTGAGTCTTTCCACTGACTTTCAAGGTAGTACTTATAACCCTAGAGAGGTCCAGTGTTTCACCGTGGGTAAGGGCTAGAGCCAAGACAGGAGTCTGTTGTTATCAAGATGGAAATGCCTTCGCTCTGTGGAGAGCTCTGTTCTCTGAGCCTTAGAAATGCTTTCACAGAGTCTCAGAAAGATTGCTAGTTAATCTGACTGTGGTTGCTCTAGGAGAGAGAAAGACTGCTTTAGAAATGAATAAGGAGAATGTATCACACCTTTCATTTCTCATACAGAGATAAGATATTTGGTGTCTGAGCCCGGTTGATGAAGCAACTCTTTCCTTTCCACCTAAAATTCCTTCTTTGGTCCATCATGTTTCCATATATTGGCTGCATATGATGTCAGCTGTGAACACGTTTCATGCCCTGCCATCAGTCCGTATAGTTAACCAGCATGAATTTACTTACTCTGCACACAGCACTTATAGGAGGTACAAAAGAAGTATATGGGAAAAGTCTTACCTCCAAGGATTGATCATTGGGTTACGAAGACCAATATTATACTGAGTGAGAAGCCAAAGAAGACCCTCCAGTTTCTAGACTAAAAGACTAAAATTTTAAATTTGTTTTATTTGACACACATTTATAACTGACACACAATGTTGCATTAGTTTCAGGTGTACCATTTAGTGATTCAACCTCTGTGTAAGTTACACTGTGCCCACCACAAGTGTGGTGTCCCCATGTAACACTGTTACGATGCCATTGACTGTATTCCTTATTCTGTAACTTTTATTCCCATGACTTATTCATTCACTAAGTAGAAGCCTGTATCTCCCACTCCCCTTTACCCATGCTGCCATCCTTCCATCCCCCTTCCTTCTGACAACCACCAGTTTGTTCTCTATTAATTTACAGGTCTGATCCTGCTAAAAGACTAAACTATTAAAGCCACCTTTGACAGAGACGGGGAGACAGCAAAGTGAGTTAGTCTGTTTGAAGCCAAAACCAATGATAACTTCAATTCTGGCCACCACTGGGGTTAGATTACTTGTGAGAAATACAAGAAGAGGAATTCTGTAGGCCATTGGAAACACAGAACTGGGGCACAGAGAGGATACAGTTTCCATTATGACAGAGGAAAGCTTGCTCTGAACAGCATGGTGAAGACGTGTAAGAAAGATGGTTGAAGTTTGAACCCACACAACCCCGTGCTCATCAGGACAGGGGAGAGGAGGAGAAGGGAGGGATGGCGCGAGGAAGAGAGGACAGCGGGAACAGGAAAGGAATAGGAAGGGACTAGAAAGAGAAACCAGGACAAAGGGCCAGAGAAAGTGCCAAGTCATGAAATCCAAAAGACAAACAAGCATGGGGAGAGGGTGGTGGAATATAGTCTCAAATCCTGCAAGGCCAGAAAATACGGACGAATGAAAGGCCTATGGAGTCACAGGAATATTCATTTGTAATCTTCTAGGACATTCTGACATCATGGTACAGACTGAAATTACTTGAAAGAGGTGCAAAAGGAAATAGTGACTAAGAATTAAAGACACCCGGGGCGCCTGGGTGGCTCAGTGGGTTGGGCCGCTGCCTTCGGCTCAGGTCGTGATCTCCGGGTCCTGGGATTGAGTCCCGCATCGGGCTCTCTGCTCAGCAGGGAGCCTGCTTCTCCTCTCTCTCTCTGCCTACTTGTGATCTCTCTCTGTCAAATAAATAAATAAAATCTTTAAAAAAAAAATTAAAGACATCCACTACAGATGGTGCTTTCAAATATTTAAAACTTCTAAATGGTAGTAATAACTAAAGACACTGATACTGACAAAGTCTTTGTTATATGCCAGATACTGTTCTCACTACGAGATATGTATTACCTCCTTTAATCCTCACTCCAACGCCATAAGCTGGGTACTCCTTACATGTATTTTACAGAGGAGAAAACTAGCTGTGAATAAGTAAGTCACAGAGCTAGTATGCATTGAAGCCAAGACTCTCGTGCAAGCCTGTGGCTCCTAACCAATGAGCACACTGCCTCTCACAGAAAAAAAAAAGAAAAAAGAGCATTATTTTTATCATTGTGTTTATTATACTCCCCAGTACATCAGTGCCTAGCTCATAGGAAACACTCAATACATTTTTGTTTCACTAATGAATTAGTAACTAAAACGAGTATATGAGAGTCAAGCAAAAGGATGGGAGCTGTTTTGGAGGCACTTTATTGTCAGCCGATTCAACCCTTGTTGAAGAATTTTTCTATCCCCTGATGCTATAAATATATGAATCTAAACTTATTGTGCTTTAAGTTACCACCCCCTCCCCAAATATGCCAGCAGACAGAACAGGCTTACAGAAAAAGATCAGGATAAAGATTAACTTCTCCCCTCAACCCAAGTGAGTTGTTTGATTTTCAGTCAAACTTGGTGACCTGAGGTGGGCCGTGCCATCTCTAAAAAGCCAAAATCCATTTTATCTCATCCGTGGGACACTGTCCAGAACTACAAGCTGCTGCTCAAGGATACTCAAGATACTCAAGATACCCAAGATACTTAAACTGGTAAGGATCGATTCCCAAGGATAAAACTTGTCATCTCCTAACTGTGAAATTATTTTTTTAAAAATTTAACTAGAATCTACAAATCTCCATATTATTTTCTGGTACATAACAGTCTAGATTTTAAACCCATAGACAATAGAACAAAAGCAGTAGGAAATATTTTAGCTGTACATCAAGTTGGAATAGGAGAGGAGCATGAGATCCCTTACGTGTTCGGCACTCATGAGCCCCATGTGATTTGCCCTACACAAGGCAATTTCTGCTTTCAGATATACCCACTGTCTAAATACTTTAAACTATGCAGTCACTTATACAAGCTTACTTAATAGATATAATCAGCACTGTTTTGGAAAAAAATGAATTATGGACTTGTTCGATTTAGGAGATGAAGTCAAAAAGCAACCAGTTTTTGGTGCTCTGTGCTCTTCACGGTGGACAATGTAAAAGTACGTGTGAGGTATGACCCATATCACAAAGGAGCTTATTTCATAGAGCAACACATTCATGACTTTCTAATCATACATCATTGCCTCTAGGAACTGCTATTACTGTGCACCTAAGCTCAGACCTCAAGTCCCATACCTTTTGAAATCAATAGGACTTCATACTTAGTATTTGTATTTTTCTAATGGAACCAGACCCTGAGAAACAAAGAAATCCATTTCAACAAAATTTCATATCGCTTTTCAATCTCTCTTCCTTTTTAAGGTTTTTATTGCTCTTTAATCAATTTTTCTACCTTTTCCATGTGAAAACTTAATGTATCACAAAACTACTATCTAAAATATATACAAATGTCTCTTTCTTAGTAATAGTACCCATACAACCAAAACCTAAAATAATGCCTAAAATACACACTCAACAGTATCACTTCCACCATCCAAACAAATATTCCAAGACTAAGCATTTCCAATATTAACTTGTAAATTTTATAAAATGAGAATATTTCCATGATTCTTTTTAGTCATTCTTTAGTGATGACAAGTAGTCATGCCATATCTGTTATTAAGTGAGAGTATTTGGTGAAACATAATGAGGATTTTTTTTCAGCTTTATTGAGGTATAGACAAATAAAAATTGTATGTATCTAAGGCGTACAACTTGATGGTTTCCCAAATGTCTACATGGTGAGGTGATCATCACAATCAACTTAATTAACATATTCATCACCTCACATACTCTTTTCTTTTTCCTTTGTGTGTGTGACAAGAACATAAGGTGGAATTTTTTAAAAATTCTACTCTGTTATTGGTAAAGGAAAATGTTTTATAAATGTCCATTTCTTAGAGCACATCAAACCACTGTCTTTGACTTCAGTTTCCACAATAATGATTTCCATTGGAAAATCCACTGTGATTTGTTATTCATGTTTACTTGATTTCACAACATATCTCTTTTATTCATAAAAGTGCTGTATGAAATGTTTTAATTTTCCAATTAAAATTAATTTCATTTAGGACATTTTGAAGCCCCTCTCAATATTTGGTTTCTAACCCAACCAAAAAGAAAAAGAAATTCCTGAAACCAAGATTCAGACTTGCTGACTGTCAAGAAACAAAACCTCTTAAAGTAGTATTATCCCCCACCATATTCTGGGGAAAGTTTAATAAGTTTGGAAACTTCAGAGAATATTTGGTCTAGCTCTGTATTTGATTTTAAAAGTTTGGGTAACATCAAAATACTAGAATCCTACAATATCCTAGGAAAATAACTACAAATCTGTGAACTATCTTTCAGTAAAATCAAAGCACTATCAGGAACTGATTCTACTTCACTGATTTAATATGAATTATATCAAGACATCTGGCAGAGGAAAAACTTTGTTGAAACAAAATATATATGGACATTATTAATATGGCATTTTTCTACAAAACTTTTTATTTCATGCATATCACCATTACAGTAAAATGGTTTATTACAATAAAGTTGTGTTCATCTGCTAAAGTAAATATTATACTAGTCTAAAGTGTATTTAAATATATTCCTTGGGGCACCAAGGAATAGTGCCCCACTGGGGCTCAGTGGGTTAAGGCCTCTGCCTTCAGCTCAGGTCATGATCCCAGGGTCCTGGGATGGAGCCCCGCATGGGCCTCTCTGCTCAGCAGGGAGCCTGCTTCCTCCTCTCTCTCTGCCTGCCTTTCTGCCTATTTGTGACGTCTGTCAAATAAATTAATAAATCTTTTTAAAATAAATAAATATATATATATTCCTTTACATACACTGTTTTTATTAATAACCAATTCATTGAGTCACAAAATGTCGGTCGCCATCAACTAAAATAAGACTACAATAATTAAAAGAAATGAATACTTTTTTTTCATATCACTTCCCTGTACGTGTTATATTTTAGATATCTTCTTCCAAGAGTAACGACTGACTCTATTGGTTTTAACTTCCAATCAAACTGGAGGGAAAAATCACCAAAAGAGAAAAAGGAAGACATGCACTTGGTTCACCTGTGCCAGAACCTATAGTGACCTCTTGTGGTAAATACTATCTACAGAGCTTTGGAGAAAAAATACCTTTTCCTAGGCCAGTGTCTGGAGAACATAGAAGCATTGTTCCTCTGGACTAGCAAACAGCCATCACTAATAGTGGAAGTAATACTAATAGTAATAGTAATAGAATACTAACTAACTAAACTAAAGGATTTCTTGTTGGAAGTCTACTCAGTCAATAAAAATATTCATAGTTGCTTTCTTCTATTAAAAAATAGTGTCTTACATGGTTCTTCAGTAGGACAGTTAAAGGATAGCTGGACATGGGGTTCTTACACACCTCTACTCCTAGAATCAAGCAAAAGACAGACAAAGAGGACAATTTCTGATGAAGACAAGAGTGAACTGGGATAAGCAGCGTTCTGGTCAGCAAAGCATTGTTATTTGTTACATAACAGGGTGTGGGCTCTAGAGCCAGAGACAATCCACTACCTTATTTATAAATATAATTCAGGGAGTGGTCAGTATAATTTCAACCTATATGATCTATTAAAAGCAAAAGTGATACATTGTAAGACCTGGGTTAATCAATGCCTCAGACACTACGCGGTGTCACTATCTCCTGAATAGCGGTTTAGATATTAAAGAAAATCTTTCAAAAAAAAAATCATGAACATTATAGCAAAAAACAAAAAATCATGTTTTCACCATTTTTTACATTGGACACTACTAAAAAGGTCTGATACCCTTTTTTGTTTTATTTTTAAATCACTAGTTCTCTATTTCTTCTCCTATAGGTTCCCTTTTAAGATCTCAGTTTTTACAAATGTTAATTACAGCAAAAAAATAATTTCGGATTTTCTGTAAAAGGTGACTGAGTCAAGAAAGTGCTTGCACAACATAAACATCTCAAGCTGTAATGGCAAATCGAGTATATTGAACTTCTTCTCTTGCAGGATAAGTGGTTGATAAAATACTACCGTTTCTGTGTTCTTCTTTCCTGATCCCCTTTTTTTCCTCTAAAGAGAAAAACGTTTTTAGTTTTTTATAATGCTTAAAATATTAAAGAACAATAATCAAATTCTAATAAAAAGATATTACATTTGGGATGTATAATATTTCAAAATGGCATCCTAGTTCACTGTCATGGACACTAATCATTTCCGTTTATTTGTTGAGGAACCAAAGACAACATACAAATAAAATGTGCTGCCCAAAGACATAGTCAGGTTGAAGGCCTTGGAAATGTTTTGTTTTGTTTTGTTTTGTTTTGAGTCTAAAATTTCACCTATAACTCTTAAATACCCTTGGCTTTCTTTCAGGTGTTTACCCTCTACCCACCGGTTATTGCTCCCTACAACCTGATGTATACACTGATGAATAGCTTGCATAAATAATTGAAATTTAAATAAGGGAAGACAGTCTAATAATGTATCAGATACGGTTCAATCAATAAGTACTTTGGGCTGAGATCTTCTATGAGACATTTCACAGATGTAATGAACTAGTTCCAAACTTTCCGTTCCTAGCAACTCATTTTGAACCTCCTGGTCAAAATGTATCTAAACCTTATGATTACACTTATAATTTTGACCTTTACAACTTCTTAGACGATATCCACTAGAATCATATATTAAGAATTATTGTAGTTCCTTTTACTTATGTAAACTGATCTTGTCCTTTATCTTAAAATTAGAAAGAGGAATTCCCTACTGGTACCTTTTTGGAATTTAGCCATAAAATATGTTTGTATCCATCCTACTCAATAGCCCTCATTATTTTATTTTGTAGACTTTGAATCACTAGTAACAATTTGAAATGCTACCCCATAACAAACTGAGTCAACCAAATAAGGAAAATAAAAATCCAATCTCAAGAGGTGTAAAGAATCATCAAACAGAAGCCAGAGTCACTGTAGGGCACCGAATAGTTCGTCTGGGAAATTGTAACTGAAGAGTCAGGAACTTTATTAGGAAGTGCTCCGATTTCAAAGCTATGTCCAAATAGACCACACTTTATGCTCTTTTGTTCCATGTCATCAAGAAGTTATCCGATGGATGGTTCATTGGCTGAGATTTCAGTTCACTAGTAAGAGCCATGGACAAATAAGTGTCTGATGTTTTTTCTTCAGTCTAATAGTCTTTCCAATCTAATATCCTCCCCCACTTCTGTATCTCTCTGTATTTCTGTTACTTTCTGCATCTCTCTTTTGCTCTTTGTGTGTGTATGTGAGAGAGAGAGAAAGAGAGTTTCTTCTGGTACCTCCATCTTTGTATCTGAGTGAATGGTTGTCTGTTTATCTCCATATGTCTCTCTGTATAAGTTTCTGTTTCATCTGACACTCATTAAAAGATCTGATCTTTTCATAAGAATATGATGTATCAGAAAGAGAAGTATTTCATGGGGTAAAGGTAAATAGGCAACCCCAGCCTATCCCTCTTCAATTTCTTTCTTTTCCACTAAAGCTCTGCCAACACTTCACTTTCAATGTGGTTGTGTTAGTGAATAACAAAATCTTCAGTGTGACAAAACTCATTCATCTGTAAGACTCCTGAAGGGAATTTTCTCTGTTAGTCTCAATTAAACAATTTCTCAGAATGAATTTTTCTATTTCTCTGCCAAATCATATAGAAATGGCAACAAATGTGGGATACTCCCACATGAATGTGCAGACCAATTTAATACTGTAATTTTCAATTTCTGGGGTTCTTCCTATAAAAGTAGTACTGAGACTTTCTAGTTTTTACTACCGACACATGTGCATATACTTAGCTCACATGTCCAACACATTTCAAATGAAGCTCAGAGGTTTTGAGTAGTCGTATTAAAAGTTAGCCATAAGCAATGAAAAGTGATATTTTAAATGTCAAAACAGATCAGTTTTCATCTGCACTTGGTATTGTTATCCACGGAAAGAAACATTGAACCAATGAAGCCAATGAACCAATAGGTGAGGTGTCAAAAAGATAAAACATTAATTAATTTGGATGGTAAATGTAAAACAGAAACAGATATTTCTTTTCTTTTTTTAAAGATTTTATCTATTTATTTGACAGAAAGAGAGACAGTGAGAGGGAATGCAAGTAGGGTGAGAGGTAGAAGGAGAATCAGGCTTCCAACTGAGCAGGGAGCCTGATGTGGGGCTGGATCCCAGGACCCTGGGATCATGACCTGAACTGAAGGCAGATGCTTAATGACTGAGTCACCTAGGTGCCTCAGAAGCAGATATTTCTAAGCCACATTAAGATAAAGCATTAATTTCTTGTATGTCTGCAATAAAAGATATTCTAAACACTGGCTCATGGTTCCAATCTCTGGATGTTTCAACCAAAGATGCTATATTAGTCAACTTCAGTCAAGGAATTCTCATCTTCTTTCTGGTTATCATGCAGAGGAACAGAGACTCTGTGGGTTTTATTTTTTTTAAGGCCTTCTCTGAAAAATCCTCTCACAGACCAAACTGCATGGAGTTGAAATAACCCAAGAAGATAAGAAAGTTCAGATAAAATATATGTATCTTGATTGGTTGATCCCAATAACCTTTCAATTTCCCAAATGGGTTGTTTTAATAGTAACATCCCCTTGTACTCTAAGTCTTCACTTAATATACATAAAGGTAATTTATAAACACAGAATTGCCTAGTGTTATGAATTCATTTTTTGTATTATCATAAAAAATCAAAAACATTTGAAATCACACTGGAATGGCTAAAAATACTATAGATTTTTTTTAAATTAGACTGACTATTAGCTACTTTTTCAACCAAAAAGTCTGCTCTAGACTTGTATAATATCAGGTGTTGACCAAAGTGGAATTAATAAAGTCACGAGCTTCTAATTAAAACCAAATATCATGGCAGAGATTTATGAAAAATAACCTTGGGACACCTAAATATAGATAGTTCCCAAATCAGGGGAAATATTTGCAACCCTAGTTTTAGAAGAGATCCTAATCTAATAATTAGTATAATCTAGTCAACCAATTCAGAGGAAGTATAACTGTTATTTTTTTTATTATCTTTTTAGTGTGACCCTCTCTTACCTACTTGAGAACGGAAGTGTTTTCACCATTTCTTTTATCCAAGGACCCCAGAGAGTGTCTGTTGTATATGGCACCCAAATAAACATTGTTTCAATGAATGAGTCAACAATGAATTATGGAACTGCATACAGTATTTACATTGCTCTACTGTAATCAATATGCAGAAATACCTTTCTCATAAGTCTCCAAATAAGAGATCTCAAAATAACAGGCCTCTAAAGGAAAAAAACTTTAAAGGATGCTTTATATATCTTGCTTATAAAATTGGAAATTATATACAAGAACTAAAAAGACATGAAAGATGGAGATTTTAGTAACACACAAAGTTTAGAAGGTCTTAAAATGTGATCTATATAACGATCCTGATTCAGAATATCTTGGAGGAAATGGATTTATAAATGTATGGGATTTTAAAGACACTTTAGGGCAAGTAAACCTTACAATCAGTAGCAAAGTAGAACGGCATGTCTAAAAATTCTTTCTCCAGCTTTAAAAGCACCGTAGTCATTCCTTCCTTTTTACATTTCTCCTGTTTAAGTCAAATCAAATTTATCATATAGATTAACATAGACCAATGCACAATGAAAAAAAAATTAAATGAAGAAACTTGAAACACGAACTTAACCATAGTAATTGCCTTCCCATTTTTCAAGCACTGACTCTATTAGGTTCAACTCCAACTACTCTCCCCAGCACAACGTTCCTTTCAGCAATGCTCATTGGGCCCAAAAGCCATTCCAGAGACTTAAATCTTATTAAGTAGCCACTTTCACAGCCATTCCCAACTTGAGGGAAACCCTTCCACTAAGATTAACTCTACGAATTTGACCAGTCCCTGAAGTCGATTTGGGGAAAAAATGTGGGGAAAGGATGAACGAGAAATACATCCCTCATCAAGGCAAAACTCAACTTTATTCTCCAGAGGAACCTACACCCCACCAGCTCTCTCTTCCCTTCCTCCCCTTCTGGGCTCTGGACAGGTGGGAGGAAGATGAGTATGTCTTGGAGAGGGGCTGCAACTAACTTTCCTCCACCACCTTATTCTGCTCCCCACCCCAAATCAGGTCCAATGAGTAACTGAAGCCACCCAGGTAGGGCGGTCTGCATCGTTCTCCCCCTTAGAAGAGGGATGGGATGGGGAGGGGGGAGCTCGCGAGGGAAGGAGGGAGGTGGGGGTGTTCTGAACTGCAACTCTTCTTACCGCTGGAGCGCCTGACGATGTTCTCCAAAAATGTGTTCTGCGGTGCCACCAGCCCTCTCTTGCCCCCCGGCATCCTGGGTCTGGAGAGCGGCGGCCAGGATCCGCGGCGGGGGAGGGGGGATGCAGGAAGAGAAGGTAGAGGAAGAGGAGGAAAAGGTGGAGGAGAAGATCGAGCCGAAAGAAGTGGGGGCGCGGCGGCGACGACGGGGTCCCCTGACTGTGTCTCCAGCCCGACCCGGATGAGCAGCTCTAGGGAGGAGGACCAGGCAGTTCATGGTAGTAGCGCTCCCCCGGCCGCCGCTGCCCAGACTGTGGCGGTGCCGCACACGGGGCTCGGGAACTGCAGGCTCCGCGGGGCACAGTGCGCCTGCGCCGCCCCCGCTGTCGCTGTCCCGCCGGTGCTGATGCTGAAGCTGCTGCTGAGGCTGCTGCCGCGGCGGCGGTCGCCTGGGCGCGGACTCAGCATTTCTCCCGCTGCCCCGCGCCCCGGGGCCGGGGAGCGGGAAGTGTCAACTCAAGCCCTCGCTCCCAGTCCAGATCCGGACCCCTTTGCCGAGCGTTCCTCTCCTCCTGCCCTGGCCCACCCCTCCCGCGCAGCTGGATCACCGCTGCCCAGCTGAGTCCAACTTCTGCCCGGCTGTGCGCCCGGGGGCCGCTCCTCTCTCTCCCCGGAGATCCAGGCAAACGTTCGCTGTCCAATGGGGCCACGGAGCGGGAGAGGAAGTGAAAAGCGAGCAGGATGCCAAAGAGAGCAATGGGTAGTCGGAAGGCTTACATCTCAGCTTCTCCCGCCGGGGTCGCGAGTCCCGGCTGCTTCCGAAGACGCGGCTGTCAGGGCGAAGCTGTAGAGCAGCTCCCGCTCCAGCAGAGGCTGAGCGCCGAGCAGGGACTGACTGGGAGGCGCGCGGGGACGCAGAGCAGCCACCTGACGCTGCTACCGCCCCCCTCCGGGCTTTGGCGCCCGAGGCTCAACAGAAGAGCTGCCGATACCCGCCCAACCCCACGCCCAGGAGCCGGGGCCAGTTAGGGTCTGCGCACAGAGAGCGCGGGAATGGCCCCTGCGCCTCCGGCTGGAGCTGGAGCGCGGGGAGCCTCCCCAGAGCTGCGGAGCGCGGGAGGAGAGCGGCGAGTCCCGCTACCCGGGTTAAGTTGCGGGAAAGGTTGCACTTAATGCAAGTAGAGAGAGGAAGTGGGTGAATAATTCACACCAGAGAGAGGGAGTGCGGCGGACAGCATTTGTGGTGGAAAAACATTAAAGGTGGTGGGAACGTAGCGGCAAGGGGAGGCGGGCAGGAATCTTCTCTAAGAACGCTCCATCCCCTCAAAACCGGAGTGGAACCGTTAGAATACAGAGTCCAAGCGCCGGAAACTACCCGGAGAAGGGGAAATGGCATAAATGCGAATGTAGCCTGGAGGGATGGAAGGAAAAGGGGGAGTTCACGCTGAGGCACCTTCTTTTATCTAAGGCAGTGGTTCTCAAGGTGGTCCCGAACTGGCAGCATCTCCTTAGAACTTGTTAAAAATGCAAAATATCGGGCTCTACCTCAAAACTAGGTAACTAGGAACACTTGGGTCGTGGGCCAATAATCTGTTTTAACAAGCCCTCCGGGTAAATACGATGCATTCTCGCTCAAGTAGCAATAGCACGGATCTAAAGCTTCCCCTTGGAAGGCTCCACTGGGCCTATCCAGAAAGAATGACTGCTAAGCAGGTTCAAGGACTAAAGACAAAAAGTGCGCGTTGCAGCACCGCCAGAAGTCAAAGCGAAGGACAGTTGGATGGGGGCGTCCCCTTTTGTTGGGGTCATAATATGCTAGGTTACCCTTGTTAGAAATGGTCAAGGCTAAGTTGCTATAAAGCAACTTGAATCCTCAAGCTGGGGTCCTAGGAAACATCTACTCAGTTCCTGCCTTGGGCAGGAAGGAAAGAGGGAAGATGTCAGACTTCGTTTAGAAACCCCTAGATTACCAACCACTGGCCTCGACTTTTGATCACTGTCTCTCCAGCGCACCCTGGGGGAGGGAGGAAAGGCCATTGCCTGTGACCGAGAGACACATAAATACACAACCAGGATCCAGGTTTTAGCCTAGGGCATTTTCCCCCTCTCCTCTCTGAAATTTCCACCCATTTACCCAGACCTGGGGCGGCTGAGTAAACCCTGAAGGTTGACGCAAGGCAGAGAGCAGTTTGCTGGGCTAGGGTTCCTTCTGCAAAAAAAAATCAAGAGACTCTGGAATAACACTAGGCTATTTTAGCTTTCTACTTGAGTACTGCTGGTGGTGCAAGTTAATTCCCCTACAGCTAGAACGTCTTCTAAATACATTGGGGTGTATTTAGTTAAATAACAAGGGACTCAGGCACCCATTGGATCCATCTAATCTGCCTGCCACCGACAGGAGTCAGAAATGTGGCTGAGGTTCCAGCTCCTTCCCTGCAGTCGACTGGGGGTGGGTTAAGGGCTGGGCGAAGTGGAAAGGCATTCTTAAACACACAGGACTGGATTCCTCCCTCCCCCGTGGGTCTTACATAACCTGTGTTTATAGAGACTAACCTAATGTACAGACACACCACGGTCCTAGACTAATGAGCCATTAATGGACTGGGGTGGTAACAGACAGACTGGTATATATATATATATATATAATTTTATTTTATATAATATTTATTATTATTCATAAATATTATTAATAAATTAAATAAATAAATATTTATTTTATATTATATAATATATATTATATATTATATAAGATAATATATATTATATATAATATAATATATATAAACACATTTAAAAATGTATAAAATACATATATTTCATAGACTGCTATCCTAGATTTCTAACATGATAAATCCATCATCATCATTAACAGTAATAAATATACATATATATACACATACATATAAATATACATATGAATGTATATTAAAATATATATATATTTCATAGATTGCTATCCTAGACTTCTAACATGATAAATCCATCATCATCATTAACAGGAAATACTTCAGATCTATATGTTCTTTTGCACATCATCAGCTACCCACATCTCGCCTCTGGGTATTGATATAAAATCTCTGTTTCCCAGCATTTCCCTTCTAGTATAAATATCTCTGTTCCTAATCACTCCTCTGTGGGTGTATTAGCTCACACTTCCCAAAGAGGAAACTCTTTGGGACTCCATTAAGACACAGTCACACAATTACTGGTAGAATTACCCCGTTTATTTCCATCTGCAGATTTAATTAAAATGGCATTCATCTTTTCTTCTTTGTCCTTAGCTGTATAGCATTATAACTTCTGGATTATTTTAATCATTGTAAAAATAATTGGTAGTTATAAAGTGTCAGACCTTTGGTTTCCACACTCTTCTTTGAGTTTAAATTTTCATTTTACAGAGGAAGAAACCGAGACCCAGAGAGATGAAGTGCCTAGTCCAAGATGACACAGTACTTCAGAGG
>RCUC01148099.1:0-14359 GCA_003697995.1 Taxidea taxus jeffersonii
GGAGACTATCATGGGGCTCAATTTCATGACCCTGAGATCAAGACTTGAGCCAAAATGAAGATTCAGATGCTTAACCAACTGAACCACACGGGCACCCCTAAAACATTTCTTGATATCCTCTCACATGTTTAGTTACAACTGATTCATTGTTTAGTTTCAAAACCCTCTTTTTTATAGTAAGAAAAGATCACTCACCCATTGCACTTTGAAGTCTTTAAGCCCAATTCAAAATTATAGTATCTTTTAATGTCCATATTTAATGTGCCCAGTCAAGTAGTGTATGTCTTTACTAAATGCTTGGCAATTCATTGTTTAATGAGCTACTCAAATATTTTTTTATCAGCTACAAGAATTAGCTCTATTCTTTTTGTCAAAAGTCACACACTATCTTTATAGTCCCATCCCTGAAACTCCAAGCAAAGATAAAGATTTGAAGTATCTGAATAGTATTAAATATTAAATAAAACAGTCCATATATGTGAGTATTTAAAAAAATGTCTACTTAAGTCTCACTATGAAATAGCATACTTAACTTTCTTATTTACTTGACAGTGTCAAAGGGTAAGACAAAACATAACTTCCCAGTATCCAACTTGCAAACCATGCACTTGTAACTAGAAACTACAATAATTTTTTCATTCTCCTGCTATAACTGACTATACCATATCGCATCCACTGCTGTCAAGTGCTTCCTGAATCAATTCTCTGACCTTTAGTGAGTGACCAGTAAACCCCTTCCAAACATAGAAAGAACAATTCAGACTCAGGGTAGGGAGAATGAGAACAGAAAACCATATTTCAGAATAGATCCTGTGAATTTTCTAGCTGATTGATGATGCATTCACTGAGACATTGTCACAGGGTTTAGTTGGATGCTTAGTAGAAGCTTCCCATTTACTGGCATACATCCATCCCTCACTGAGATACAAACTACTTTTGTTACAGATTTGGGAATACTAACACAACAGGACATATTAGATTTCATTGCAATGTTATGTGTCCCTGTAGCAGTTATATTTCATTGTTTTATATCCAGGCAAGATCATATTTGTGGAGCACAAAAATATTCCTTGTCATAAAATGTTTTTAAAAGCTTAATATTTGTGAAGCTATTATAAAAGGGGGGGTAATAACAAATTAAGTTTGTTTTGAATCTATATTTTAGACCCTGTTAAGGTTATATCCCATATTATCAAACTACATTTGTGACTTTGCTGACAGATGTCTTCCTTTAGTCCACTGTGATCTTAACACAGTACTAATTAACATTCAATGTTATTGTTACTGATGTTGTGGATAATGATAGTGTTTCTTAATCAGAATACTATTGATTATTTACATAGAAGAAATCTGAGACTTGACCTAGGTATGAAATACTCTCACTTTCACTTTTCTCTGAAAATACTATGCTTTAATGATTTCAAGTGGAATCTCCCCCTTCACACACACTTTCGTCAGCGTATAGAAATGACAGAAAATGAGGATCTTCCATTGAAAACTGCACAGGTGTCTTCTAATTATGTCAATAAAAGATATTACTGAATGTTCCACAATTCAAAGTTCCAAAATTCAACCCTTCTGTTATCCCCTCTACAGTCATAAAATATAAAATGTCAGGGCAACCAATATTAAAATTTTATAGATGATCAGAAAAAAGTTACTAAAAGCATCAGCTCCTGAAATAATGATACTTTGAGAACTGATAAGCAAAGAATTTTACTGAAAATCATGACTTTCATATGTTAGTTAATTTAATCATCACTTTCAAACTTTTTTAAAAAAGATTTTATTTATTTATTTGAAGAGAGAGAAACACAACTAGAGATGGAACAGAAGTAGAGGGGATGGGAGAGGGAGAAGCTGGCTTCCCGCTGAGCAGTGAGCCCGATGCTGGGCTAGATCCCAGACCGTGGGATCATGAACTAAGCCAAAGGCAGATGCTTAACAACTGAGCCACCCAGGTGCCCACTTTCAAACTTTTAATTCAAATGTCATATTACCCTGAGACAAACATAAATGTTTATTTAGCTAATCATTTTGATAGCTAATTGCTTATTTTCTTTTGTGACTACATTGCATTTCAAAACCCTAGCCATTAAAGCATTTCTCTTTTTTTAAAGATTTATTTATTTATTGGAAAGAGAGGGAAAGAGAGCACACACATGTGCATACACACAGGGAAAGGGGCAGCAGGAAAGAATCTTTAAACACATTCACGCTAAGCACGGAGCCCCACACTAGGCTCAATTACATGACCTGAGCTGAAACTGAGTTGGACACTTAAACTACTGAACCACCCACGTGCACCAACAATTAAAACATTTCTAATATTAGTTATGAAAACTTTCTGACTTTAAAACTGGTGATGTTTCAGAAAGAGGCCGCTCCATTAGCATGATTCTGGGGCTTAGACTGTGGCAGCAAATTGCAACAAAGACACAGTTGAGCATTTTGGGCAGGAAGTAGGAGGTAAAAGCAAATCTTTGCTGACATAACTGAGAACATGGGGCAGTTTAAACTATTTATTGATTTTTATTACAGCATAGCCAAGTGTGTCTAAACAAATGCAAACAATAATAACAAAATTGAGCCAGTGTACATACAGCAGAGAAACACATTAAGGTTAAAATTAATGAACCAAACAAAGGATCTCTCAATTAAAATAAAATTATCAACAATCTCTATGTTCCAGATAACATTGCATTAGAAGATATAATGCAAAAGTTCTTGAAATACCAGGAAAAACAGAAGTTACAAAAAGTGGCATCATACTTTTTACCATATCCTCTTCAAAGTTTAGTTGATTAATGGTCAAAAATAAATATAATAATACAAAGTAGAATGAAATTAGAAAGATTAACAAAATAAATTAATAATGTACTGCCCAAAATTTCAGTAAAACTAGAAATTAACAACAAATGTATACCTAAAGAATTAGCTTTTTGAGAAAATATATTAAATAACTCTTGGAGAAAAAAGAAATCTCCATGTCAATTATAGACTTTTTTAAAAAAGATTTTATTTATTTATTTGAGAGAGAGAGAGAGAGTGAGACAGCATGAGAGGGAAGGTCAGAGGGAGAAGCAGACTCCCCATGGAGCTGGGAGCCTGATGTGGGACTCTATCCCAGGACTCTGGGATCGTGACCTGAGCTGAAGGCAGTTGCTTAACCAATTGAGCCACCCAGGCGCCCCAATTATAGACTTTTTAAAAATTATTTTTAAATTGAGATGGGGATGTATTAAATACATGAATTTGGTCTAAGCATTCTTTTCATAGGAAACAATATATAAGAAGAAATGAAAATATAAAAAACTAAAGATAAAATTTCAAAACAAGAATATAAACTTGAAATAATAAAATAGATTTAAAGATAGGAAGAAAGGTATTATATGAGATTTATTTGTAATTAAAAAAAGAATAAGTCAACTAAGAACCATGAAAAATGTTGTTAGGATTTTTATAAAAGGTGCAATGTCTAAAATGTTTTATTGATCAAAGAAAAACTTTTAGGTATTCCATTATCTTCCATAGATTTTAACCAACTCAAAAATTTGAAACAAAAGGGAAGTTCTTTAATTTGCTTAACAACTATGGTATAACCCTTATACTAACACCAGACAATTATATCACAAATTCATATTACTGAATAGTTTCAGTTGTCAATATATTTGCATATATAGTAAATATAATATTAATCAGTGATAATTATTACATTCAATAAATTATTACCACATCAATATACTGGTTTCCAGAAATATTAATATTGGTCCATATTAGCAGTTAATTAAAATACTTTCTTCCATCAGTGAATAAGAAAAATGTATATGACTGTTTTATGCTTAGTGAGTATTGCTTAAAATTTAATATCCTTCTCAGGTTTTTTAAAAATTATGAAATAACTTGTTATTCTATTTTTGCTCATTTGTGAAAACTAGAGGATTTCCCACTTGGTATAGGAGAAATTCCAACTCACCAAAGTGTAAGTTCAAACAATAATTATCACGCATGCAATAGATGCAAAAATTAAGTAGTACCTCTGGTACTACATGGTATCAGTGAGCCTGCTCAAACAGCTCTTTTGCTTTGCTTACAAGAATATAAATTGGTGCAAATACTGTTAATGTCTGTTTGATGATGTATAACAAAAGACTTTAAAAGGCAGTTGCTTTAAAACTGCTGTTCCGGGACGGCTGGGTGGCTCAGTTGGTTAAGCGGCTGCCTTCGGCTCAGGTCATGAGCCCAGTGTCCTGGGATCGAGTCCCACATCGGGCTCCTTGCTCAGTGGGGAGCCTGCTTCTCCCTCTGCCTCTGCCTGCCACTCTGCCTGTGCTCGCTCCTGCTCTCTTTCTGACATAAATAAATAAAATCTTAAACAAACAAACAAACAAAAAACTGCTGTTCCTCCTTCTTTGACTTCTTCTTGGTCTCATTTAATGTTTTGTCTTTTCTTCCATGGTCTCTAAACCTTGGCATACTTCAGTACTTTATCAGTAGACTTCCCGTTGCTACCTGCTCTGACCCCTTGGTGATCACAACCGCTGCATATCCCTCCACTTGATTCTTTTTAAATTGCTCTCAGTGCTATGACATCTGGTCTACAAAGATGTCTTATACAACTTAGATTTATTTTTCAGATAATTTATAATTTTCAGGCTGTTATATCTTACATTTTATTTTGTCTTTGCTATTGTTATATGAAGGACAGTTGTGAGGTTGATTATTAAAAAAAGCATTTATTTCTCAGTAAATGTTATCTCTTTGGATTGAATATTGTTCTTAAATTAGATTAATGTTATAAGAACACTCAATAAATTTCTGATCTCATTCTACATTTTTCCTGTAACTTTTTTTTTTCACCCAGGGCAGTCTTTAAATCTTTTATTTAAATTCTTGAGGTATGCATCTTAGTTATACTTATAAGCTACATTTTACAATATTAAACACAGAACAGGTACTCAACTTCAACTTAAGGTATGAGTAAATAAGAAAATATGAATGGACAGCTGAGAGGGGAAGCATTTATGCAGGCCTCCATTGCTAAATAAATGTATCATTGAACTGTTATTTGGGCCTATGTTTGCCAATAGACTGACAATGAAGATTATGTAACAGTCATCTTACCCAGTGCCTGGTGTAATCTTGTACATAGTAGGAGTTCACTTAAATACCTGTTCAATTAATAAGTTCAGGAATAAATGATGTATATAATGAGAGGAAAAAATAGCTATGATGATTCTATCTAATAGAGGCATAGTGAGAAATAGAAATACAATAAGCAAACCTTTCAGTATCCACCTAGCAGAAAAAAAACAATGGATATTGTAATCATTTAAAAAATTATTACCACTAAATACAACATGCTTCATTATACACCAGAAAATATACTAAGACATTTATGTAGGCTCTTTTATTCCTCTAAACTCCGTTTTGTTAATAAGGAGAAAGCTTAAAGATGTTAACATGTCTGAGGTGAGCAATCACTAAGGGGCTGCTCAGAACATCTCTCTCTGGAGAAAATCATTTATTGTTTCTCAAGTGTTTGGACTAATTTTTTAAAATCTATTTTTCTAAATATTTACAACAGTCAAGCGCAGATCAATTGATTAATGAATGATACATCTAGCCCGATTAATATGCGAATCGTTGGGCTCATAGTCTGAATAGTGAAGGAAGCTGCTTATTGTCTGTAGGACATAAGCCTGGAGGGGAACTTCTATTTACATTGCACGAAATTTTGATTTTTAAGTAAGTTCAGTCTAAAACAGAAACACTATAAATACATCAAGAAAACTTACCCTAAGTTAGTTCAATTTTTATAAATATCTGAGAAAAATAGTACCTACATAATCTCAAAAAGTTTTTCATATGATACAGGAAGCTTTCTTACATACAGTTCGGCCACTATTCATACATTGTTAACTGAAAAGCAGTTAATATATGTGCAATTTTATTGGACAATGAGGCAGCTGCATTGCCTTGTAGTCTAAACAACAGAAAGGACTTCACTCAGGACCATAATCACAAAGCACTGCTTAGCAAAATTTAGAATGCAAAATAATACACGTTTCAGATCAGATCTGGGTAAATCTTCTATTTTGTTTCTGTCAATCTTCCCATCAGTTTTGTTTGAGAAAGTAAAAGAATTTTCAGGAGAATGTATTTCCGACAAAGTGGGGCTTAAGTCTTCTTTCAAATCTTGTTCTTTGACCATTAATCCTCTATGTGATTTTATATATATATATATATATATATATATATACACATACATACATACATATATATAAATATATACATATACACACATTATGTGTAATGTGTGTGTGTATATTTTATATATGTAACAAATTTATTGAAGATTTGTTTCTAGGTTTAATAAACTTCAGCTTACCAAAATTGACAGTTTTATATTCACCAATGCATAAGAAAGCAAACACGTATTTATGGCAATTTAAGGAGCAGGATTTCTCATACTAATCAATATCAAATCCACATTTGAATCACTTTCTGTTGGGAAATAGGTATACCGTCTGTGTCTCTCTTTTGCCACACTCACCTATCCCCACAATTTACCTAATAAGGATAGGCCAGCATTTCCCAAGGATTGCTTAGAAAGGTCTCTGTCTGACACATTAATCTCCTAGTCATCAGTGGTCATCAATTTCATAACATACTCTCTTCTTCTGGTTGGTCAATTCTTGGAAGTACAAAACCTTTCTGAATTATAGAAAAATAAGTGAGGAATATACTTTGGAAACAGTAAGAATGTTACATATGGGAAAATAAAAGATACCGAAGTAGATGACTATAATGGATTGTAGCTCAGAATCTTCTAGCACCTATATTTACTAACTCCATTTACCAAATTTTAAATTTATTAGAGATTTAATTTTTTTTTCAGATTGGTGTGGCATTTGTTTTCCTAAATGATTACAGAAAACTATTTGAATAACTCAAGGAAACTAGTGCATTTACCATCGTATTGAGGACAATTCAACATTTTAACAAAAATATATCAATCTATGTAGTTTTTAGATGTATTATTTTTATTTTAAAATATTATTTTAGATGATAGTATTTTATAAATATCTAATAGCTTTCTGGATATGTATTAGTTCTTTATGTATTAATTCTCTACATGAAAATTTGGACACTTATCCAAAAAAGTGAAGCACTTTACAGTTTCTTGTTTATTCATTTAGATACTTTTAGATAAAGTCACTTAGTTTGAAATATGCAACCAATTTTTCTTCTGTTGCATAGCATCTATAGACAAAATTAAATGTGATCCTCACCAGAGCATGTTTCTTACAAATTTGTCTATGTAAAATAAAACATAATAACAATGCAGCTTTATTGTTGCCTTCTTTCTCCCTTGAAGTATGCGGTCTCATACAAAATGCTTCTAGAGCTTTAAAATCATGAATGATAAGAAATCACCATTTCTCTTATTCTCTTAATTAGTAAATGTAATACACAGAGGTGGGAAAAGAATGTTATATGAAGAAATGTCTACTCAAGCCAGTTTACCTTATTGCTTCTTACTTCTATTTGTGTTTTCTGTACCCTCATTTCTTCAGCTAAAGCTGAAGCTGACTAAACCAAAGCTCTTCCTTTCATTTTCTTTCTTACTGTTTATATTTCAAATAAAAAGCAAGGAAGGAATAAATGGAAATTTAGAGGAAACCAAGAATTAACTAGTACATTATTGTAGTAAGGTAAGTAACCTGTAAGATTACACTCATTGACATATTTGAAAAATCTTGATCTCTCCATAGATAATAATCATAAAGAAGTAGGGCTTTTCAACTTTATCTCATTTTATCTATTTGAGAAAATATCTGCAATGGCAAAATAGTAATTAATTAGTAACAATTTTCTTTAAATCTATTTCACCCATCCTCCCACCCACCTCCCTTCTGGCAACCACTAGTTTGCTCTCTGTATTTGCACCTGGTTTTTTGTTGTTGTTGTTTATTTTTTCTTTATTTGCTAGTTTGTTTCTTAAATTCTACATATAAGTGAAATCATATGGTATTTGTCTTTCTCTGTTTTATTTTACTTAGCACTATATCCTTTAATTCTTCCCATGCTGTTGCAAGTGGCAACTTTTCATGTTTTATGCCTGTCTAATATTCCACTGTATGTACACCATATCTTCTTTATTCATTCATTTATCAGTGGACACTTGGGTTCCTTCCATGTTTTTGCTAATATAAATAATGCTGCAATAAACATAAGGGTGCATACATTTTTATGAATTGCTGCTTTCATCTTCTTCCGGCAAATGTCCTATAGTGGAATTACTGGATCATATGATAGTTCTATTTTTAAATTTTTTGAGGAAGCTCCATACTGTTTCCCATGGTGGCTGCACAATTTGCATTCCCACCAAAAGTGCATGAGGTTTCCTTTTTATCCATGTCCTCAATGACTCTTGTTATTTTTTGTGTTTTTGATTTTAACCATTCTGACAGATATGAAGTATTATCTCATTGTGACTTTAATGTGCATTTACCTAATGATTAGTAATGTTGAGCCTCTTTCCATTTATTTTATGTCCATCTATATGTCTTCTTTGTAAAAATGTCTATTCAAGTCCTCTGAGCATTTTTTTTCCTCTGAGCATTTTTAATTGGATTATGTGTAGTGTTTTGTTGTTGAGTTGTAGAAGTTCTTAATATATTTTGGATATTAACCTCTTATCAGAGATATCATTTGCAAATATCTCCTCCCATTTAATAGTTTGCCTTTTTGTTTCATTGATGGTTTCCTTCATTATGCAAAAGCTTTTTATTTTGGTGTAGTTCCAATAGTTTAATACTGCTTTTGTTTTCCTTGACAGAGTAGACATATCTAGAAAAGTGTTTTGATAATTGATATCAAAGAAATTACTGTCTATATTTTCTTCTCAGACTTTTACAGTTTCGTGCCTTGCATTTAAGTCTTAATTTATTTTCAGTTTATTTCTGAGTATGGTGTAATAAAGTGGTTGAGTTTCATTCTTCTGCATGTAGCTGTCTAGTTTTCCCAACACTATTTGTTGGAGAGACTGTTTTATGCTTATTGTATATATTTTTTACTCTTTTGTCATAGATTATTTGACCTTATAACTGTAAGTTTATTTCTGAGCTATGTATTCTATTCTATTGATCTCTATATCTACTTTTGTGTCATTACCATTTATGTCAGTAACAATTATTTTTTAAATTCTATAAAAGTTCTTGAAAAAAATTCTCTCCAAATCTGTCTCTCCAAGTTCTTGGAATATTCAAAATTTAGAATAATATCCTGATCATCTATATATTTTAAAATATCCCTATTATCTATATATTATTGTCTTGACCAGTGAAAAATATGACATCTCCATGTACTTAATGATATGCTTAAAAATGGAATTAATATTCTTACTTCTTAAAGATTCATTTATTTATTTTAGAAAGAAGTAGGAGGAGTTGAATGAGAGGGAAGGAAATCCTTAAGCTGACTCCCCACTGAGCATGGAACCCAACATGGGGCCCAATCCCAGGATACTGAGATCATGACCTAAGCTGAAATCAAGAGTCAGATGCTTAAGAAACTGAGCAATCCTGCATTTTATTTTTATTATTTTTTTCTTCTAAGATTCTATTTAAATTCTAGTTAGCTAACATATAGTGTATTATTGGTTTCAAGAGTAGAATTTAGTGATTCATCACTTAGATAAAACATCCAGTGCTCATCACAAGTACCCTCATAATGCCCATCACCCAATTACCCTATCCTTGAACCTACTCCCCCTCCTGCAACCCTCAGTTTGTTCTCTTATGGTTGCCTCTTTCTCTGTGTTTCTCTTATTTTATTTTTCTTTCCCTTCCCCTATGATCATGTTTTGTTTCTTAAATTTCACATATGAGTGAAATCATATGGCATTTGTCTTTGACTCACTTAGTCTGCTTAGCACAATACACTCTAGCTTCATTCATGTTGTTGTAAATGGCAAGATTTCATTCTTTTTGATGGCTGAGTGGTACACACACACACACACACACACACACTCCACATCTTCTTTATCCATTCATCAGTCAAAGGATGTTTGGACTGTTTCCATAATTTAGCTATTGTAGATAATGCTGCTCTAAACATTGGCATGACTGCATTCCCTCAAATCAGTATTTTTGTATTCTTTGGATGAATACCAATAGGGCAATTGTTGGGTCATAGAGTAACTCTATTTATAACTTTTTGAGGAACATCCATACTGTTTTTCAGAGTAACTGCACCACTTTGCATTCCCACCAATAGTATAAGAGGGTAAAATAGAATTAAAATTTTTAAAATTTGCTCTTTAGCTTGCTCATTCAAAGAAATAAAATCCAAAAAAAAAAATTAAAAGATGTAGACTTTCTCCTTTTTATTTTTTTAAAGATTTTATTTATTTGACTGACAGATCACAAGCAGGCAGAGAGGCAGTCAGAGAGAGGGAGGAAGGAGGCTCCCCGCTGAGCAGAGTCTGATGTGGGGCTCAATCTCAGGACCCTGGGATTACGACCTGAGCTGAGGGCAGAGGCTTTAACCCACTGAGCCATCCAGGCATCCCTCTCCTTTTTAGTTGGGCATGTTACATTCATTTGTGCTTTGTGTGTGGTGTGTGTGTGTGTGTGTGTGTGTGTGTGCGTGCTGAATTCTTAGAATCATGGATACTTTCTTACTCTTTCAGATAAAAAAAAAAATAGATGGGGCATTGGAGTGGCTTGGAGTGGCTCAGTCAGTTGAACATCCAACTCTTGGTTTTAGCTCAGGTCATCTCAGGGTCCTGGGATCCAGCCCTGCATCAGTCCCCATGTTCAGTGAGGAGTCTGCTTGAGATTCTCTCTCCTTCTGCCTCTGTTTCTCCTGCTCCTATATGCTTGCTCTCTCTCAAATAAGTAAATCTTAAAAAAAAAAAAAAAAAAAAAGGTAACTTTTACATAAATTTACCCAAGCCCCAAGAGTTCTAGCTTCAGGGAGAGGATTAGTGAGACAGGATATAGTTGTTCCTAATTATCATCACATCCTTCCCCTACCACTCATTCCAGATTCCCCTCATTCTTGACCAGCAATTCGGTAATTGCTTATCCTCAGGGGTAGCTCAATTAAACAACATGTACTGAACATATCATATGCCAGCTTCTGATCCAGGCTATGAGTTTATATTGAGAAAGAGATAGGAACTCAGACAAAATTCTGACCTAATTTTTGTCCTACCTTTCCCAATTACTGATTCCTGACCTTAGAGCGAGAAGGTTTCCATGTGTTGTTTTCATATTCTTATATTTTGTCTTGCCCTACAAGTTGACACATAGAATTCTTCCAGAATCCCTTTCTCTTTTTTTCCTTCTTGACTTAATTATTATTTAAATGCTACTTCTGGCAATGCCACTAGTTGTCACCCTTGTTGTCTTTTTGGATCTCTAGATTTTAGCTCTCTGGCTCTTTGCATTGAATTAACTCTCTTCCCCAAACTAAAATGCTGGTAATTGTTTTCTAGCATTTTAGTTTGGGAAACAGAGTTAATTATTTCCTGGGTTGTTTTCTCTTGGTTGTGAACATCTACATGATGATTTTTCTACGTGAACATCTACTGTTGCTTTATAGTAAAAAGTACATTGTGGTTAATGAATAACAAAAGTTTTAAAAAGTTAAACCAAATTGCTGCCAGAAAGGAGCTAGAAAGAATGAAGATCAAGGGTAAAGACATAACAGATGGAGCAACATCTGTGTGGAGGGCATGTGATCTTGATAAAGAAGGTGCAGAGACTATTTCAAGCACAAGAAAAAATTTTTGTTACAAAAAAATGATAGAGTAAGAACTGTTGTGGATAAAGATACACACACACATTTAATATACTATATAAATATAATATATTTATTTAATATATAATGATATGTAAATATATATATAAAGCTTGTGTAGATCATATAAAATATATATTATATATGTAAAGATATATATACATATATATGTGTATACATATGGAATTTAAGAGATCCTGTATAATTATCTGAGATATAGAAATCGAGCTTGTCTGCTAAGAACCTGGATAATTTGCTAAAAATTGAAAAAAAAATAAAAACAATTGATAAAGAAATGAGAGTGTTATCAGAAAGATTAAAAGGTGAGTTCAGGTTCCTGCTGAGACTGAAACCCTGGAATTTACAGTGGCATCAAATAATGAGGCTATGCAATGTTTTGTGGCAGCCTTTGCAGCACAGAGCCGCTTGTTGATAGTGACACTGTGAAAGAAATTTCAAAAAACATTTAGAAAGAGTGGAGAAATGTCTATGTGTGACTGGCAGATGTTTGTTAGGCAAATACAAAATATTTAACTTTGTTTTCTAGAAAACAAAGCAGAAATTTTAGTTCATCTGTCCTATAAAATCGATGTTTTAATCAACATCAGTATATGGGTCTCCTGGGGATACAAACTTTCGTAAAAATTCATGAGTAATTTTTATTATGGTTTATAAGACTCTCACACATATACACACAGCAGGATATTAACTAAAATAGTGGTGTCTTCTTAATATTTGACCATCAACCATCAAGAAGTGTTCTTCAATTGGATATTTCTTTCAGTAATGATGTATACCTTTTAAGAATGTTCAAGTTAAAGTGTTGAGTTTTAAGTCCCAAATTCTACACTTCATTTCTGCCAGTCTTGAGAAGGAATCCGCATGGAAAATAAATCTCTAATATAGGCAAATGAACAATGAAACAAGCCTCTCACAGAAACCACCTTACTCCCAGCCCTGCATAACTCAATCTAGTACATAAACCTAACATATGTGCTTGGGTATATTTCTGGAAAAATGATATCCAGAGTGATATGACATTCTGAAGACAAGAAAAAAAAAAAAAAAAAAAGAAGATCCTCTGAAACATGACTCCAATAGATAAAAAAGTAAGGGTAAAGTAGTAATAGCACAAAAATTGGTCTTAAGGTTTAACTTGCCTCAAACTTAAGCACTCCTTGCTTGTTGACCTAAATCCTTTGATCTGTGATAGAGCTAACCTACTTTCCTTGAGATTTGCAGACCACTGGCCTTTAGGCATGAAGAACTAGACTTCCCAAAAGGCAAGGCCTGAGTACATTAAAAAACAGCTGCCCCAGATGACAGCATGTCTGTTTACAGTCATGTCAACATCTTTTTTTTTTTTTGACAGACAGAGATCACAAGTAGGCAGAGAGGCAGGCAGAGAGAGAGAGGAGGAAGCAGGCTCCCCTCTGAGCAGAGAGCCCGATGCAGGGCTGGATCCCAGGACCCTGGGATCATGACCTGAGCCGAAGGCAGAGGCTTTAACCCACTGAGCCACCCAGGTGTCCCTACAGTCATGTCAACATCTGACTAAGAGCCTGGGCACCAGCTTCTCCTAAATATAGCCCCCACTTCTCTCCTCCCCCACCGTTTCCCATATCTTCCCCCTTTATGACACTGATTATGAGATTATGAGTGTCTTCCTCCTTTAAAATCCTGTGGTTTCACCTGGATGGGGAAGATGGTCTTTAGGACATTAGACCATTATCTTCCAGGTTTCCATCTTCCTGACTGAAAGAGCCTTTCCTTTCCTACCATCACTTGTCTCTTGAGAATTGATTTTGGAGCCAGGAGCAGCAGAATCTCAGTTCAGAAATGGCTCTCTGTCAGGTAACAGAACCTGGCTCTCAACTATGAGGTGATGATGCCACCCGTCAGTAGATTAAAACTCTTACAATGAGTGTCTCAGACACATTTCAGTTAGGGAAGCTAGAGCAGCTTGTGGTGGATGGATGACCACAGATGAAGAGAGAAGCAAGAGCATGAGGACAAACATGAGAGAAGGAACAAATTTTCCCTCCTCTGGGGTAAGGGAGAAATTAAAAAATGAGAGAGACCATCAATGTTATCCTCCTCCTCAACATTTATTAAATCAGAGAATAAAGAATTTGAATATTAACAAGTCATACAGATGATTTTTAAACACTTAGCACTTGAGAACCAGAGATCTGAAGGAATAAATAATTACCAACCCACCCAGACTGTTTCAAATAATAATGATCTAAATTACAATTTTGGCATGTACAGAAAATAAATTAATTTATTGTCACATTATGTGAATGTGTTATATCCTGATAGATATTTTGTGTTATGGACTGAAGATAAATTCTTATTCTTTAGAATACAGATGCTAACATTAACATTCTGTGTGAAAATTTGAGAGCCTGAAAAAAAAGAAAAAAGAAAAACTTACTCTGACAGAAAAACATCCTCTTCTTATACTAAATGAAATTCAGTGGTGCATTTTAAAATATACTAGCTGGGGCGCCTGGGTGGCTCAGCGGGTTAAAGCCTCTGCCTT
>RCUC01148100.1:0-24932 GCA_003697995.1 Taxidea taxus jeffersonii
AGGTGGCAGTCAGAGGTCAAGGGAGAAGCAGGCTCTTCACTAAGCAGGGAGGCCAACCCAGGGCATGATACCAGGACTCTGATAATAGGATCTGACCCTAAGGCAGCCACTTAACTGACTGAGCCACTCAGGTGCCTGCAAAAGCATTCTTTTAAACGTTGATGTTCTTCCACAAACATTGTGAAGCAATTCATTAACTTAATCTCTTTCTTGCAGGGTTATTTATTATTCCTCTTCCTTGTTTAAAAGAAGTTTGCATGAATTTGAGGTTTCCACCCAATTTTCTTAAAGTTTTATCTGTGGCTTTGATTTCCATGGACAACTCTTCTAGCTGCTGATCTTCTTATCCTTAGCCTTGACATCATTTGCTCACACAGGAGAGACTTCCTAAAATGGTAAATGCTCCCCCAGTGATGGTACAGTGACACCAGTCCGAAGTCAATCCTGGGATAGAGGCCTGAAGGCCATGGAACCACCAGCACCTGGGTACAGTGACCCAACATGGGTACTCCCCTCAACATGGCTGCAAGCACCAACTGGGTCTTGGCATCCAGCCACGATCCTCTGGCATTTGGGAATAAGTCCCCATCAGAGGGAATAGTCTTTACCTCCACAGACATCCGACACTTTGACTCTCTACTGGAGAGGGGGATTTGTGTCTGAGTAGTAACCTCAAATTTGTCATGTCTGGGTCAAATGCCCCACATTTCTGGTTTGAGTTGTTCTTCCTGCTCCATGTCCTGACCTTCCATGTGTCTTACAGAGTCAGTGAATGTGTTGGGGTGGAAGGATCCGTGGGGTCAGTTCTTCCTTGTCTGTGAATGGGGGCACTACTAGGGAGGCAAGTGGTGCCCCCATGGTGAGTTTCCAGGAAGCACTGGGAGGTTTCTGAGGCCAGTGCACTGTCTGAATCTTCTGGGCTCACATTTTTTAATGCAGCATTGGATGGGGTACATGGGGACTGTTGTCTGAGTCTTCCTGCCAGCTCACTTGGACCAAGCAAAGATGCTGAGTTCCAGAAGCAGAGGAGGTCTTTGAGAACAGCAAGGAAAAGCCAGGATGCATGTGGGTGTCAGAGGGTGGGGAATGGGGTTGGGAATTGACTTTTGCTTTGTTGAGCATCTGCATAGGCTCAGAGGAGTCTGTCCCCTGTGGGTCACAATTTCCCCGCTGAACAGAATGTCTGGAGTGTAAACCATGGATTAGAGAAAGGAGGTGGGCTGGCATGCATGGCTGTCTGAGGGAGGTTGGGGGCTGGTCCTTCCTGCAGCACCGTCAGGTGCCAGTGCATGGGGATAGGATCCAACATGGAACCAGCCCCCCATCCCTATATAATGCTGGGCACCTGGTAATTGTAAATGCCTGCATCAGGACCCTTAAGTTATGACAGGTTCCATGGCCAATCAACAGTTGGCTGTTCCAGCCCTTCACCCACTGGGGAATTACCAGTTGGATGACCCGCCCCTCACTCTCTGGCCAATCAAAATTGGGTTGTATGTGCACCTGTCTGACTGGCCAATCACAGGATGGCTACCCCCCCCACCCATTTTCTGGCCAATCACCACTCAGCTGTCAGAGCTCCAATCTTACTGGCCAATCACCTTGAGGATGTCCCCCAACCCTCATTCCCTGGTCAGTTACCAATCAGCTGTCCCTGCCGTTGTCTTAAGGCCAATCAAAAGACATCTATCCCACCCTTTACTCCATGTCCAATCACTAGGCATCTATCCCAGCCCTCCACTCACTGGCCAATCACTATTTGGCTGTCCCTTCCCCTCACACCCAGGCCAATCAAAAGTCGGCTGGCTCTGCTCATCTGTTACTGGCCAATCAATCACTATTCAGGTGCCCCCACACCACACTCCATGACCAATCACCAATGGGCTATCCCTTTCCCTCAGTCTCTAGCCAATTACCAGATTGCAGTGCCCACCCCCTCTTACTGGCCAATCTCCAAGTGACACTCAGCTGTTGTCTCCCTCCTGTGGCCAATCACCAGGCAGCAGGACCAGCCAGTCAGCAAGCAGCTCTCACCCCTTGCCTCCTGCCCCCCAGTGGCCATCTTGGCCTCCCAAGATGTTGGCTGGTATTGGTTGCTGGTCCTTTCTGGGACAGAACCTATCTGTGTCTTCTCTCCAGTCCAGCCGTCCTGTCCCAGGTGAAAAACAAGAAGGGAGGGGGTTGATGACCTGACGTTCACAGTTCCTCGGATGTGAGAACCGTTGTGGGCCAGCCCTTCCTGAAGCCCTGGCAGAGTTTTCCCTGCCGATCCTGAGGGAGCCAGGATCCCGTAGCTGCTCCACCTGAGAGCAGGTTCTGAGCACAGGGTGCCGGGGTGGGGCTGCAGCTGGACTGGGTGGGAACGGGAGAGAAGAGGAAGGGTCTGCCCACCATGGGTCCTCAGCCCCAAAAGCACGGGGCGTCCCATCTGTGAGTGTGCTGGTGCGGCTCCCAGGTGGCCCCACATCCTCCCAAATGCCCTCGGCCTGAGGGGAACCACCCTTGTGCCTCCCACACGGATGTCAGGACACCCTGGAGCAACCCCACCAGGAAACGTGGGGGAATCCAGGCTTGTTACTTGTAAGCCCAGAAGTGACAGGGCTCCTGGGCTTCGCATCAGCTGCTTTTGGGTGTGGGTGGGCCCGAGGGCTTCTGAGCTCATTCCTTCTTGGTGACTTAGGACGTGGGAGAATTTGAAGCACAGAATGAGAAAATCAAGTGGACCAAACAGTCAGGCATGAACATGCACCAAGATTCTGTAAAATAAAGGATCCTCAGGGTGGGGAGAGGGCTGGAGGTCTAGCTGATTGGCCATGAATGTGTTTACTGGGGCCGCCATTCTGAAAGAAGAGTGTGGAGGTTCCCCAAAGAGTGGGAAGATAGAGGTACTCCGTGAACCAGCCATGGCACTAGGAGTTGTTTATCCGAAGATGCACACTGAGAGAGTCCAAGGGGCAGCTGCACCCCAGTGTGCACAGAAGACATGTCCACAATAGCTAAGGCAGGGGAAGAGCCCTGGTGCCTGTGGGAAGATGGATGGCTGTGACATGGATGGAACTGGAGGGCATTGTGCCAAATGACATAAGGCAATCAGAGAAAGACAATGATGATTCACTCACATGTGGAAATAAGGAAAAAAAAAAAAAACAGATGCACATACCCGGGAGGGAGTGGAAAATGAAATAAGAAATCTGGGAGGGAGACAACACACAAGAGACTCTTAATGCTGGGAGGCCATCTGAGGGGTGCTGGATGTGGGAGGATGGGGTCACTGGGTGATGGGCATTAAGGAGGCAGGTGATGAAATGAGCACTGGCTGTTATATGCAATTGATGCATCACTAAATTCTTTCTCTGAAACTTAAAAGCAGTGTTGGTGTGGTTCACAATACATAGGGTTAGAATCGAACATCCACACATTTATGTTGTGAATCATAATTCTCTAAATTTACTACCACTAATGAAAAATAAATTTATCACCCCAGTACAGTTTGAAGGTATCAGATGTCACCATTGTCACAATGCCAATCTCTGTCATATCTGATCTGCTTGTCAGGGCTGAGGACCTCTGGGCTCTATCCAGTTCTGCTGTGTCAGTCTCTACCAATTGGGGACATTCTTTTTCACAAACGTAGGGATATTTGTACAAATGAAAGATGATTTCTGAGTTCTTATTTGATTATAACTACCAAAATGAGAAATACTAACAATTAAATCACTCATCTAACTTCCAAGCATAGCCAAATTGAGATTAATTGGTTTTCAGATTAAGCCTAGTCCCAATACACTTTTCCCAGTTATTTCTGTAATTACTAGCCAGAGTATCTGTTCATCATGAAGGCTGTTTTATACCAGCTGTATGGTGAGACGTTTCTCAAGGTATCTCAGATGAGCTTTTTGTTTTGTTTTGTATTTTTAACATTCAATTTCCAGCATATAGTACATCATTAGTATCAGATGTAGTGTTCAATGACTCACTAGCCGTTTATAACACCCAATGCTCATCCCATCATCTGCCTCCTTAACACCCTAACCTCCTTAACTCCTGGTGATCCCAGGCCCTAACTGATCCCCTCTGCAACCTTTAGTCTGTTTCCTGGAGTCCAAAGTCTCCCATGGTTTGACCCCTCTCTGATTTCTTCCCATTCAGTTTTCCCTTATGGTCCTCTGAGCTATTTCTTACATTCCAGATATGAGTGAAACCATCTGAAAATTGTTTTTCTCTACTTGACTTATTTCACCTAACATAATCCCCTCCATTTCCATCGATGATGATGCAAATGGTAGGAATCCATCCTTTCTTATGGCTGAGTAATATTCCATTTTCTATAAGGGCCACATCTTTATCTGTTCTTCTGTTAAAGGAAATATTGGGGATGCTTGGGTGGCTCAGTTGGTTAAGCAGCTGCCTTCGGCTCAGGTCATGATTCCAGCATCCTGGGATCGAGTCCCACATCGGGCTCCTTGCTCGGCAGGGAGCCTGCTTCTCCCTCTGCCTCTGCATACCACTCTGTCTGCCTGTTCTCACTCTCTCTCTCTCTAACAAATAAATAAATAAAATCTTTAAAAAAATAAAGGAAATCTTGGCTCCTTCCAGATTTTGGCTGTTGTAGACATCGCTGCTGTGAACATTGGGGAGCATGTGCCCTTCCTACTCATTATATTTGTATCTTTGGGGTAAACATCTAGTAGTACAGTGGATATGTCTTGAGATAACTCCATTTTTAATGTATTGAGGAACCTCCAAACTGTTTTCTAGACTGACTTCACAAGCTTGAATCCAAACAACAGTATAAGAGGGTTCTCCTTGCTTCATGTCCTCTCCAAAACTTGTTTCCTGTCTTGTTAATTTTAGCCATTCTATCTGGTGTAAGGTGATATCTCATTGTGGTTTTGATTTGAATTTCCCAGATGGCTAGTGATGTGGAGAATTTTTTCATGTGCCTATTACCATTTGTATGTCTCCTTTGAAGAAGTGTCTGTTCATGTCTTCTGCCTGTTTCTTGATTGGATTATGTGTATTCTGGGGTTGAATTTGATATGTTCTTTATAGATCTTGGTTATAAGCCCCTTATCAATTATTGCAAATATTCTCTCCCAATCCTTGGATTGCCTTGTAGTTGTGTTGATTGTTCCCTATGCTGTGCAAAAACTTTTTATCTTGAGAAACAGTAGTTCGTTTTTGCTTTTGTTTCCCTTCACCTTTACAGATTTGTGTTGCAAGCAGTTGCTGTGGCTGAGGTTGAAGGGATTTCTGCCTGGGTTCTCCTCTAGGATTTTGAAGGATTCCAATCTCACATTCAGGTATTTCATCCATTTTGAATTTATCGTTTCATATGGTATAAGAGAATGGACCAGTGTCATCCTTCTGTATGCTACTGTACAATTTTTCCAGCACCGTTTATTGAAGACACTGTCTTTTTTCCATTGCATATTCTTTCCTTTCTCGAAGATTAGTCGATTACAGACATGAAGGTCTATGTCTGGGTCTCTTTTATGTTCCATTGAGTGATGGGTCTGTTTTTGTGTCACTACCGTGCTGTCTTGATGATCACAGCTGTGTAAACTAGCTTGAAGTCAGGCATTGTGCTTCAGGGTCTTTTCTGATCCGTGCAAATTTTAGAATTTTTTTTCGCTGTGAAAAATATTGAGGGCATTTTGATAGTGATTGTGCTGATTGTATAGGTAGCTCTGGGCAGCACAGACAGTTTCAAAATGTTTTTTTTTTTTTTATTCCAGTCCATGGGCATGGAATGGTTTTCCATTTCTTTCTGTCTTCCTCAGTTTCCTTCCTAAGTGTTCTGTAGTTACTACAGTAGAGATCATTTACGACTTTGGTTACATTTATTCCTATGTATCTTTTGATATTTGGTGCTATTGTAAATGGAGTCAACTCCCTAACTTCTCTTTTCCATTCACATTCTTAGTTAATAGGAAAACAACTGATCTCTGTGCATTGATTTTGAATCCTGAAACACTCCTGATTGCTTTATGAGTTCAAGTAATTTAGCAATCCAGTCTTTAGGGTTTTCCACATAAAGTATATGGTCATATGCAAATAAAAACAGTATGACTTCTTCTTTGCCAATTTGAATCCCATTTATTTGTTATTGTTATACAAATGCTGAGGCTAGGACTTCTAGTACTATGCTGAACCACAGTGGTGAGAGTGGGCATCCTTTTCATGTTCCTGACCTAAGGGGAAAGTTTTCAGTTTTTCCCCATTGATAGTGATATTTGTTGTGGGCTTTTCATAGATGATTTTTATGATATGAGATATGTTCCCTCTATCCCTCTATTCTGAGGAGTTTTAACCAGGAAAGGATGTTGTACTTTGCCAGATGATTTTTCTGCATCAATTGAGAGGATGATATGGTTCTTGTCTTTCCTTTGTTTATATGATATATCACAATTGACTTGTAAATGTTAAACTGCCTTTGCCTCCCAGGAATCAAACTCCCTGTCCATTGTGAATAACTATTTATTTATTTATTTATTTATTTATTTATTTATTTATTTAACTTTATTTTATTCTTTCAGTGTTCCAAGATTCATTGTTTATGCTAACTCTTTTAATGTACCTTGGGATGGATGTGAGGGCGATCTGGATGCAACATCTGTCACCCCATTGATGGCCAGGGTTGATTTGGCTGATCTGGCTGGCTAGGCAGGTGTCCCCTTCCTCCCTCACTGTTCCATGTGCATCCCTCCCTAAGCTGCATGCTCGGTCAAAGGGGACATCTTTCTTGATAGAGAAGAGAACCGTTCCTCAATCAAGGGTATACAAATAACTGTGCTCCCCTTCTAGAACCTCCAAACAAGCTCTCAAGGTCCATTAATGTACCTTGGGATAGTATTGGGTAGTATCTTCCTGAATATATTAGTATTTGTGTTCAAAAGGTTATTAGTCCTTGGGACACCTGGGTGGCTCAGTGGGTTAAAGCCTCTGCCTTTGGCTCAGGTCATGATCCCAGGGACCTGGGATTAAGCCCCACATCAGGCTCTGCTCAGCGGGGAGCCTGCTTTCTCCTCTCTATGCTTGCCTTTTCTGCCTACTTGTGATCTCTGTCTGTCAAATAAATAAATAACATCTTTAAAAAAAAGTTATTAGTCCATAATTTTCCTTTTCATGGGGTCTTTTTCTGCTTTGGGGAACAATGTAAAGCCTCTTAAAATGAGTGTGGAAACCATCCATTTCTATTTTTTGGAAACAGCTTCAGTAGAATAGGTATGAATATGTTTTTTTAATATTTTATAAAATTCCCCTGGAAGCTATCTGGCCATGGACTCTTGTGCTTTTAGAAGTTTTCGATTGCTGTTTCAATCTCCTCTCTGGCTATTCATCTGTTCATATTGTCTATTTCTTCCTGTTTCAGACTTGGTAGATTATAAGTTTCCAGAAATGCATCTATTGCTTCCGGATGGCCTAATTTGTTGGCATATATTGCTGATAATATGCTCTAACAATTCACTATTTCTTTTGAATTAGTCATGATCTCTCCCTTTTCCTTTCTGAATTTATTAATTTGAGACCTTTATCTTTTCTTTTGGCTATGTCTGGCCAGAGGTTTATGGATTTTATTAATTTGTTCAGAGAACCCGGCTTCTACTTTTGGTGATCTCCTCTGATGTTCTTCTAGTTTCTATTTTGTTGGTTTCTGCTGTAATATTTATTTTTTCTCTTATACTGCTTGGTTTCAGCTCCATTTTCTGTTCTTTCTCTAGGTCCTGTAGGTATAATATTAGTTTGTGCATTTTGGATTTTTTTTTTTCAGATAGCCTTCAATGGCTATGTAATTCCCTCCAAGGACCACCTTTTCAATATCCCATAGGTTTTGAACTAATTTATTTTCATTTTCATTAGTTTCAATAAATTGTTTAAGTTCTTCTTTAATTTCCTGTTTGACACAGTCAATCCTTTGTAGGATGCTCTTTAACCTCCAAATGTTTGAATTCCTTCCAAATTTCCTCTTCTGATTGATTTGGTTCCAGTTTGAAAGTATAATTTTCTGAAAAAAAATGCCAGGGAAAATCTCAAACCTTTGGTATTGGTTAAGAACTGATTTGTTACCCAGTACGTGGTATTTTTTTTTTAATTTTTATTATGCTATTTTAGTCACCATACAGTACACCATTATTTATTGATGTAGTGTTCCAAGATTCATAGTTTACATATAATACCCAGTGATCAATGCAATATGTATTCTCCTTAATATCTACCAGCAAGCACTCCTGTTACCCTTACCCCCTCTACTCTAAAACCCTCATTTTGTTTCTCAGAGTCATAATCCCTCATGGTCCGTCTCCCCATCTGATTCCCTACCTCACTTTTCCCTTCCTTCTTCTACTGTCCTCCATGTTATTCCTTATCTTCCAAAAGTAAGTGAAACCACATAATAATTGACTTTCTCTGCTTGACTTTTTTCTCTCAACATAATCTTCCCCAGCCCCATTCATGTTGATGCAAGAGTTGGGTATTGATCCTTTCTGATGGCTGGCTAATATCCCATTGTGTATATGGACCACATCTCCTTTATCCATTTTTCTGTTGAATGGCATCTCAGCTATTTCCACAGTTTGGCTATTGTGGACATTCCTGCTATGAACTTTGGGGTGCATATGGCCCTTCTTTTCACTACATTTCTATCTTTGGGGTAAATAACCTAGTAGCGCAATTGGTAGTTCATAGGGTAGTTCTATTTTTAATGTTTTGAGGAATCTCCACAGTTTTCCAAAGTGGCTGCACCAACTGGCATTCCAAACAATGTAAGAGGGTTCCCCTTTCTCTATATCCTCTCCAAAATTTGATGGTTCTTGCCATGCTAATATTTGCCTTTCTAACTCTTGTAAGGTGGTATCTAAATGTGGTTTTGATTTGAATCTCTTTGATGACTAATGATAATGAACATTTTTTCATGTGTCTATTAGCCATTTGTATGTCTTCATTGGAGAAGTGTCAGTTCATGTCTTCTGCCCATATTTTGGATTAATTATCTATTTTGTGGTGTTGAGTTTGAGAAGTTCTTTTTACATCTTTGATAACAGCCATTTGCAGTGTCATTTGTAAATATTTTCTCCCATTCCTGGGTTGCCTATTTGTTTTGTTGACTGTTTCCTTTGTTGTGAAGAAGCCTTTTATCTTGGTGAAGTCCCAAACCTTCCTTTTCACTTTTTTTTTTTCACTTTTTTTTTCCCCTTGCCTTTGGAGACATGTCTTGAAAGAAGTTGCTCCGGCTGATGTCAGAGTGGTTAAAGCCTATGTTCTCTTCTAGGTATTTGATGGATTCCTGTTTCACATTGAGGTCTTTCATCCATTTTGAATGTATCTTATTGTATGGTATAAGAGATGGTCAAATTTCATTCTTCTGTATATGTTGTCCAATTTTTCCAATACCATTTATTGAGGAGATTGGTTTTATTTCCAGATATTTTTCTTCCTTTGTCAAAGATTATTTGATCATAGAGTTGAAGGTCCATAACTGGGTTCTCTACACTATCCCATTGGTCTATGTGCCTGGTTTTGTGCCAATACCATACTGTCTTGGTGATCACAGCTATGTAATACCTTGGAATAAACATAACCACAGAGACAAAGAAACTATACTTGAACTACCAAACACTCAATAAAGAAATTGAAGGAGACATAAAAAATGGGAAAATATCATATGTTCCTGTAGCAGAAGATTTAACATTGTTAAAATGTCCATGCTGCCTGGAGCAATATATACTTTCAACGCCATCCCAGTAAAAATCCCATCAGCATTCTTCAAGGTGCAGGAACAAGTAATCCTAAAATGTGCATAGATCCAGACCTCATATTGCCAAAGAAATTTTGAAAAAGAAAACAAAGCTGGGGCATCACATTACCTGATTCCCAGCTTATTACAAAGCTGTGATTAACCAGTATGTGACATATTTTGGAGAAAGTTCCATGTGCACTCAATCAAAATGGCATTCTGTGCTTTTAGGGTTGAATGTTTTCTTTATATCTTTGAAGTACATCTCTTCCAGAGTGTCATTCAATGCTCATTTTTTTTAAACAGTTTACTACTTAGATGATCTATTTTTGTGAGTGGGGTACTGAGGTCTCCAACTATTTGCATATGATGATGATGATGATGATGATGATGATGATGATGGTGGTGGTGAAGACTCTTCATTTATATTAACAGTCGGCTTATGAAATTGGCTGCTCCCATGTTCAAAGCACAGTTATTTACAGTTGCTAGATTTTGCTGTTAGATAGGCCATTGAAGTATGATATAGTATCCCTCTACATTTCTTACTACAGTTTTTGGTTTAAAATCCAATTTGTCTGATACAACTATTGCTACCCCAGTTTGTTTTTTGTTTGTTTGTATTTTTTGAGGTCCTTTAGAATGAAGAATAGTTGTCCATCCCCCCACTTTCAGTCTGGTGGTGTCTTTAGGTTCAAAATGAACCTAACATACAGCATAAGCATGGGCCCTGTTTTTTTATTCATGGGAGCATGTAGCCTGTCCACATTTTGAGTAATTATTGAAAGATATGATTTTATTGGCATCATGTTGCCTGTGAAGTCCCTGTTTCTATAGATTGTCTCTGTAAATTTCTGGTCTATATTACCTTGGGGTCTTCCTGTTTTTATAAAATTCCCCCTAATATTTCCTCCAAGGGGATCTTGGTGGTCACATATTCTTTCACTTTCATTGTGTCCTGGAAGCTCCTTGTCTCTCCATCCATTCTGAATGATGTCCTTGCTGGATAAGATTTTTAGCTCCATGTTCTTCTCATACAGTACCCTGAATATGTCCTCCCAGTATTTTCTGGCTCATCGGGTCTCTGTGGACAGGTCTGATTTTATTCTGATGTTCCTCTCTCTGTACATAATAAATCTCACCCCCCATGAGCTATCAAGGAACCTTATCTGGCTCTGAGATTTGCAAGTTTCACTATTATATACTAGGATTTTCGTCTGTTTTTATTGATCTTGGGTGGGTCCACTCTGCCTCATGGGCATGAATGTTTGTCTCCTTCACCAGATTAGGGAAGTTCTGTGCTATATTTTATGTTGTCTCGAATGCTTTCTTCAAGCCTAGCTATTGACTTCATGATTGCTACCCTGAAGTCCATCTCTGATATCTTATTTATATCAATACTCATTAGATCTGTGGCAGGGACCACTGTCTCGTGTTCTTTTCCTTGTCGGGCATCCGTCCGCCTAGTCATCCTCTTGAGGTATGTTTGAGGAACATACAAAGTCCAATATATCAACCACAACCCAAGTGAAATGGACCTAAGAAAAAATCTGAAAGGGTCAAGATCTACCACAGATAAAGTATAAAATCTAAGATGATCCAAAACAATAAAGAAGGAAGAATAGTGGAAAGAGAGAAAAAATAAGAGAAGGATGGGGTGGAAACAGCAGAGTGATCTGTCTGTTTTTGCTTGATTTTTGGTGTTAGAAAGCACTGTATCTCAAAATTTCAAAGAAGTCAGAACTTACATATATAGCACAATAAAACTTGAGTCGGGTGAAAAATGGGGTAGTGTAGGGTATAAATCTATAAAACATAATGATAAAATAAAATAAAAGAGGAGACTTAAAAACATAGGTTTGGAAATATGAATCTATTTTAAATTGGATCAGGGTTAAAAAAAAGAATGAAAAAAAATGAATAAGAAAAGAAACCAAACAGAAATGTAAAATTATAGGCTGAAGTATAAGTGAGTCCTGAGGGATCACCTAGAGATCCCTTTATTGTTTTCCCCTGGTGGTGGAGTTTTATAGGTCTGTGGGATATAAGATTATCATTCATCTGTGCTTCCTGTCTGTCTTCTGGGAGAGGGGCCTGCTGCTTGGCTTCTCAGGTGTCTTTACCTTGGTGGAGTTGCCTACCCCTTGTTAGAGGGAAGGGCTTAATGTAGGATGTTAGACAGTTCACAACTTCTAGTCTTTTCAGGGTGGTCAGAGGGCAGTCTCACTACCAACTTGGTTAATAGTTTATGGTGTCTGGAACTGAAAGTCTGCTCTGAGCTCACTGACCGTAACCAGTCTCCCCGCTCCACTGCTTGGGGACTCTATTGGTTTGGGCTCCCCCATTCCTTCTGAGTCTCCTGGAATCCTGAGACCACAATGATTCCACTAGAGTTCTGCCCTACTTGTCCCTTGTGCCCTTTTCAGAGCCGATTTCCAATCTCTATTTTTATTCTCATGTGTTATATCACTTTCTGGTGGCCAACTTATGGGGTGCCCCAACCTTTAAGTGGAGTCTTCTGGGGAAATAACTAAAGATAAATGGATAATAATAAATCTCAACAAGCAGAGTATATATATATATGTATATATATATGTGTGTGTGTGTATCCACAAGCAGAGTATGTATATATATATATATATGTACATATATATACATGTATACATATACGTACACATATATATGTGTATATATACACGTACATGCATGCACGTATACATGCATATATATGCACATACATGTACATATATGTACATATATACATACATATGTATGCGCATATATACGTATACATACATATGTATGTATGTATATGTACATATATATATATATGTATCTATATATATATACATACTCTGCTTGTGGAGATCCAGATAAATCTTCCATCTTGGGCTGAATTTGTGTGTGTTCAGAATGGCTTGATAGATATCCAGGTAAATTTAAGGAACCAGATTAAACGACCTCCCTACTCAGCTGTCCTCTTGCCCAAGAAACAATGTTTTCTAATATAAGTCCTCTGGAAATGTCCACACTGTACATAGATGTGAGCATATGGTGATTTTATTTCCTTTTGAATTTTTTTTCAATTGAATATTTTTGTCTTCAAAACTTTTTATATTTACTATATAATAAACAGTTCGTTACATTATTTTCGAAAAACAACATGATTTCTTAAAAAGTTTTATTTATTTTTTATACTTCTTTTCAGTGTTCCAGAGTTCATTGTGTATGCACCACCCCCAGTGCTCCATGCAATACGTGCTCTCCACAATACCCACCACCAAGCTCACCCAACCTCCCAACTCCTCTCCTCTCCAAAACCCTCAGTTATTTCCTCAATTGAAATTTAATAAATCTTATTATGTAAAGCAAATAGATAACTGGAGAAAGAAAAATTGGTATATATTCACAATGGAAAATTAGCCATAACAAAAGGATGATATTTTTGCCATTTGGAACATGGATGGACCCAGAGGGTGTACACTTAAATGAAATAGGTAAGACTCAGAAAGACAAACACTGTAGGATTTCACGCCTGTATGGATTCTGAAAAGCAAAACAAACGAATAAACAACCAAACAAAAAGCAAAATCAGAATGTAAAGATAGAGAACAAATGATAGTTCTCAGAGGAGTAGTGAGAGGGCATGGGCGAAATGTGTGAAGGCATGTAGGACCCATAGACTTCCCTTTGTGGGATGAATAAGTCTCAGGGATGAAAGGCACAACATAGGGTATATGGTCAATGGTATTATAATGCTGTATCTGGTGACGGATGGTAGCTGTACTTGTGGTCATAATAGTATATTAGTAAAAAGTTGTCCAATCACCTGATGTTAACCAAATATTGTGTGTCAACTATGCTTCAAAAAATGAGTCAGAATGTACATGAATATAACAGAAATGGGTTTGTCTGAGAGGGACAGAAACCCAAAGGCAATCCAGGTGTAATTCTCCTCATTCTGCCAGTCTAGGGGCCAAAGGTAACTGGTCTCCTGGGGAGAGCCCACTCTTCACTTTCATAGTAATTTTACTTCTAGTTCCCTTCTTTGCAGATTTCTGTTTCAGCTTCCTGTGCCAGTGTTTTCCTGTGTGCCCCTTTGGTTGATGTTCAGTCCTAGGCCACATGCAGTTCTTCTCTTTACGGTCCACACCAGGAAGCCTGTCTCTCCCTTGTTTTCAGAGACCACAACTCTGCTCTTAATCTTCACTCCCCTGAGCTGTAGAGCCTGTGTATCTGCTCAGGGACAAGACAGCTCCATCTGGAGCTTACTCTTTCAATAAGTAATATATGGGAACTTCCTATGTGCTGTTGGGGAACAACTATGGAAGGTTCTGGAACATTTTACTTCTCTTCTTTTTTTAAGCTTCAGGAGTACAATTTAGGGATGCATCCTTTGCCTTGAATACCTAGTGCTCATTCCATGAAGTGCCCTCCTTAATGCCCATCACCCAGTAACCCCATGTCTCAGCCACCTTCCCTTAGCAACCCTCAGTTTGTTCCCTACTGTTGAGTCTCTCTCATATGGTGTGAATCCCTCTCTATTTTCATCTTTTTAAAATGTTTTCTTCCCTTCCCTTATGTTCACTTGTTTTGTTTCTTATATTAAACTTACGAGAGAAATCATATGACATTTGCCTTTCCATTTTTCTATATACTTTATGCTTACCTAAAACATCCCAGAGTCTCTACCAGAATAGCTAAAAGCAGTTAGCTACAGGGGAGAAGACCCTTTTTCAGTTTAGCCCCAGATTTTTTAACAGCCCCAAGTGAAGACAAATAAATATGACCCAATGAAAATAAAAACTGGATGCAAGACTGGGAAAAAATAATAATAAAAAATAAAACAAAAACAAAGTTCTGAGAACTAATTAAAATTTTTTTGAACTCCTAACACAAAAAGCACTAAACCCTTCATAACAATAGCTCCTATGATTTAATAATTAGGAGCAGCTGGTGAATTGGGTTTTATTTTTAAGATTTTATTGCTAAGACATGTCTGTACCCAAGGTAGGGCTTGAACCTACAACCTTGAGATCAAGAGCCCCATGTTGAACACACTGAGCCACCCAGAGGCCCCATGAACTGTTTTCAAGGGCAGTTGACACAGGGCGACAACTCACATTAAAGGCATTCCAGCTCACCATAGTGAGAGTAACACAACAGAAATTGTCCTGAGAGGCCAGATGTCCCCCTCAGGTGTGCACAGGGCACCAGCCGGCCAGCCCAGGTAAAGTGTGTGCTGAGCAAATGAGCTAGGAGACCCAGCCATGATCAGAGCAGGGCATGAATAAGAGGGATGCGGCACAGCCCCATATCTAAGCAGCATTCATGATTCTCCTAATTTTCCCTCCCAAGGCCCTCCTCATTCTCCCTCTTCACAGAGAGAACAGCTTGAAGTGTCATCCCCAGGCCCTCTATCTCCTCCCAGTCTCTTGTCACCCTCCCTAACCAGGCTTCATGCAAACCACCCACTGGGACTCCTCTATCTCTGGCTAGTTCAGGGAAACCTGCAGTCCTAACCCTGCACTCTCCCTTCTGCCCTCAGCCAACTTGATTCATCAGTGCCATTGAACTCTGCTCCCTTGCTGTGCCTACTGGCCACACCTGGCAAGGCACCTCTGCCCCTCCTCCATGGGGGCACAGCTGTTGGAGGCTCTATGTTGGGTTCCAGCCTTTCTTCTGTACCCGCCATGCAACAGAACAGTAACTGTCCTGTCTGGGATACTGTCTGCCTCCCACTGTTATCCAGCCTTCACCTGTCTGTGGACCTTGGACTCAGAGACCTAAGCACTCACAGGCACTCCCCACAGAAGGGACCTCAGCCCTTTCATGGCAAAACAGGCCTGTGGGTCCCCATCAACCCTGCCCCCATGGGGCACTATTCCCATATCAGAGCACCAAAACCCAATGAAAGCTCAGGGGCATCTTTCTACCTTCCTTTCCTTCTACCCCAAATTCAGCCTACCAGCATCCCATGTCAGCCACACATTCTAAGTGCAGGTGCAGCTGCTGGGCTGCAGCCATTGGGGAAGAAAGTGTGGCAATTCTTCCAAGACTGAGCAGAGAATTACCTCACAATCCAGCAATCCCACTTCAGGGTCTCTGCTAGTCTCTCTCAGGGTCCTGGGTGGTCTCCGCACTGCCCTGAGCACCAGTGCTGTGGGCTCGCATGCTCCTCTCTTCCCCTCTCTAGACAGTGCAGGCCCACAGTTGGAATTTGATAAACAGCTGTAGATGGGATACCTCCAGCGCACACCTGGAACAGCACAGCTGCCCATAGCTCAAGGCAGGGGCCTCCATAGGGTTTCCTTCGCCAGAGCCCTTCCTTGGGAGCTTCCACATCGCTTACACATATTCCCCACGTGCCTATCCCCACCCCCCACCCCGACCTGCATGCTTTCAGTTTATGTCCTTCTGTGACCCGGTGATGTGGAGCCTGGTTTGGACCAGAGGCAGGGGAAAGCTTTCTCTTGCTTTGGGTTGTGAGCGATGCATTTGCCCTCTGTGGTGTGTCTTCCAGCTTTCTACATTCCCCTGGAGTGTGTGCAGGCCCCAGGAGTAAGTAGCCCTGTCCTGTCTGGGGTCAGGCCGTGGTGTCCCAGCGGGAACAGGGGTCTCGGCCCTGAGATTGGGTGCATATCCACTAAAGGGGCCTCTATGATTCCATCTCATCTGTAATCCATCAGGGGTTTCAGTGTAGCATAAGGGAAATTCTACATCAAAGACACCACGGAAAAACAAACAAACAAACAAACAAAAAACCACTACCTCAGTACCCTTTGAAATAGGTGGGCAGACAGCAAGGAACTTATTGGGTGATCCCACTTACAGAAACCTCCAGAACAGGTGAAGGAACAGAGTGAGAAAGCAGCTCAGACATTGTGAGGGTTTGGGCTGGGGGAGAAATAGGCAGGGAGGGCTTGGGATCAGGGTCCCCTTTGGGGAAGGAGATGTTCCAAGGTGAAGTTCTGGGCTATGGGGGAGGGCCCCAGGGATGGACTTAGTGCCCAGCATGAGTTCAACTGAAAACGAAGAATTTTATTTAAAATGGATAGTAGAGAGCATACATGACATGGAAAGCTACCATCACTGTGACTATGTACCGGAGAGAAAGGACACAGGGGGAGGGGATGAAACTCTGTCAGGGCATTGGGGTCAGAGGATGGAACTGAGGCTTATTGTACAGGGAGCTCTCCCCACAGAGCTGTGGGCTCTGGATGTGTCTCTGGGAGCCCCACAGGAGCAGGTGTAGGGACAGGGCTTGGGATAGGGACCAGGACAGGAGCATGGCCAGATGAAAGAGCAGGGACAGGGGCAAGAGCAAGTGCAGGGGTAGGATCAGCAGAAGTGGCCAGATCAGGATGCAGGGCTGGAACTGGGTCAGGGACAGGAACAGGAGTGCTGGGAGATGCAAAGGAAAGGGCAGGAGGAAGGGGCAGGAACTGGGTCCGGGGAAGGAACCAGGGCACAGACAGTGGCAGAGGCAAGAGGCAGTGGCCTTTTGAGGGGCAAAGGAAGGGACCACTGTCCTAGAAGGGGCCGGGAAGGGGCCTGGGAAGGGGTATGGGCTGGGTCTAGAGACGGAACAGGGACACAGGCAGGGGTAGGAGAAGGGGAAGGAGCGGAAGCTGGTGCAGGTACAGGGCAACAGGGACAGACAAAACACATTGGCCCTGGTATGTGCAAGGGAAGGACCAGCGGACCTTGGATGGGCAGGGGAAGGGGTTAGGGAAGGGGCAAGAGGAAGGGCAGGAGCAGGGGGAAGAGTGGGTCTAGAGCAGTAACAGGGACACAGGGAGGAACATGGGAAGGGGCAGTGGTCCTGGCAGTGAAAGGGGCAGAGGCAGGCACAGGGGCTGGACATGGGTATGGAGCAGGAATAGGGGCAGAGGCAATGGCAGGGAAGGGGCAGGGGCAGGATCCAGGGTAGGAGCTGGGTCTGTGGCAGGAACAAGGGCACAATCAGGGGCAAGGGCAGTGGTCCTGGCAGGGATTGGGGAAGGGGCAGGAGCTGGGTCTGGGGCAGTAACAGAGGCACAGGCACAGGCAGGGGAAGGGGCAGTGCCCCTCCCAGGGGCAGGGGAAGGGGAATTGTTCCTTGCAGGGGCTGTGGCAAGGGAAAGGACTGGATCAGGGGCAGGGCTGGGTCTGGGCCAGTAAAAGGGGGAATGCATGAGAAGGTGCAATGGCCATGCCAGGGGCAGGGGAAGTGGCAGGGGCAGTTGCAGGGGCAGGATCTCCAGCTGGGTCAGGCGCAGCGGCAATGGCTGGTGCAGGATCCAGGGCAGGAGCTGTGTCTGTGGCAGGATCAGGGAGACAGGCAGGGGCAGGGTAAGGGGCGGGATCACGAGAGTTGCTGGTTCTAGAGCAATGGCTGGGGCAGGAGCAGGCACCAGCTCTTCCTGGGCAGTGTCAGGATCTCAGTGGCCCTGTTCCTGGTCACCTGCTGAGGTGGTGGCAGGCACTGTCCCCCACTCGGTGGCTCCTGATGATGTTGGAGCAGGCCCGAGATCCTGGGATCAAGCGGCTGTGAAAGGAGAGAAGGTCACCCTTGCGTGTGCCTATCCATGTGCATTTGTGCAGACAGGACCCAGCCTGGCGATTCCCAGAGAAGCCGCAGCCAGGAAGGAACCTTCAGCGGCACATCTCCCCGACTGTAGTCCACCTGCTGGTGCTCTGAGCCCAGTCCTTGCTCCTGACCCCACACTAGCCTGTGGGGCTCTTCCCTCTGGGGCCCAGGCCTGACCCATCCCCACACTCCCAGGCACCCAGCCCCGGGCTCCTCACCCTCGAGCTCTGCTCCTGCAGGTGGCCTGGGAGATTTGGAAGCCTTTCCTGGGACTGCGGACTCCTGTGTCAGGGAGGAGGTCATGACCTCCAGTCTCCTCTCCTCATCTCTGGCCTTCTGCAAAGGCAGGGACCAGTAGCCAGCCTGGAGGCCTCACAGCTCCATCCGGCCAATGCCACTGTCCTCCTGGCAGTCCCCCTGCTGCTCCCTCATCAGACCCAGACCTGTGTGTGCACAGCCCTGCACCCAGGACAGGGACCCACACCGGCAGGGCTCTGGGGATCAACCCTGGGCAGAAGTTCACATTCCCTACACCCTGTCCCACCCAGCCAGCCTTGACCTTGATGGTGACCTTCCCAGTGGGCATCTGACCCCTCCACAACCTGCTCCTGCTGGGGAAGGCTCCACCCCACATGAGCTCTCCTTCCACACATATGCATGCGCACGCACACTCACATCCACAGGAACACACACACACACTCGCACACGCACACGCACACACACATGCCACACACACGGGGAGGGGACCTTGCACTGTACAGGTCTATCAGAGCATCTGGAGCTGGGTGGGTGGCTTTGGCCTCCTGGTGTTACCTTTCTCTCCTTCCTGCCAAATGGCCAGAGGATTCAGGCAGCCCTGAGAGGAACTCCTGAGCAAGGACAAGTGTTTGTCTGGTGTACTGTCCTCTGCCTACAGCTTCCTGATTTGGGGATGCAACAGGTGATCATCTTGGGAGGATCTCCCACGAAATGAGCTGGATAGGGGGCTGTCCCTGGAATGTGGGTGCCTGGTTACATGGGTTCCAATTCCATTGGGCTTTGTGGTCAGGGAAGTGAGGTCACCACTTCCTGGGGACTCCTTACCAGACTTCCTCCTCACACCAAAGCCCCCAGGGTTCCCCTTCCCCAGCTGCTCAATACTCACCCTTTACCTCAGGCCCCTTCCACACAGCGACACCCACACTGCCCACCCACAGCTGTCAGCAGGCCTGAGTGCAAGCATTGTCTCTTTGAGACAGAGAGCTGGGTTCAGTCCTGGTTCCTCATGGCTGCATGCACATCGGAGGTCCCGTGTGTGGTCCACAGAACCTGCAGCACACCCTCCTTTGCCCATCGCCCCTGGGGGAGCCGATGGCACTGCTTGGTCTAGATCACCTGACCGCCCCCCCTCAGGGCGAGGGCATGGGCATCCCCTGCATTCCTTGTCTCACCCGCCCTCTCTGGGTGGGACAGGGGGCACACAAGGACCCAGAGCCATGCTACAGGCAGACCCTTGTCAAATGGGACAGAGAGCCTCCCAGGAGAACATGCATGGTCAAGGACACAGAACACCTTCAGTCCAGAATCACCACCTGCCAAGGATGCTTTTCCTGTGGTGCTGCCGGGGCTCTGGCCCAGAGTATCCTCTCTGAGCAGGGGTCCCGCATTCCAAGGTGCACACTATGTCCTCAGAAGGAGGCCTGGAAGTCAAGTAGAGACCATGAGGAGCGTGCAGACTAGTCCTTACTCAGCTCCCGGCAGTGGTACAGCCTGGGAGGGCTGGGCTCCCCATGGATAGACTGGATTTGATCTTTTCTTTTCTTCTTTCTCTCTTTCTTTCTTTCTTTCTCCCTTTCTCTCTTTCTTCTCTTTTTCTAAAAATATTTTCTTTATTGAATTTAGAGGGCGGGAATGACATGGGGAAAGGGGCAGAGGGAGAAGCTGATTCCACACTGTGCAGAGAGCCCAATGCCGGGCTGGATCCTAGGACTATGAGTTCAGGACCTGAGGCGAAGGCAGAGGCTTCAATGACTGGGCCACCCAGGAGCTGCCGCAACCTTCATTTTAAAGAGAAGTCCAAATCCCAGAGTTTGAGGTGCTTTCTTCCACTTGATAAGAAATGCATGGGAGTAAAAATGGTACATGAGATTGTGCCCATGTGGTGATACTGTCTGTCGTCCAGCGTTCTGGGGCTGGGACCCTGAACTTCCCATGAGGATGTCAAGCCTGAAGGCTTGTGACCTGCTCAGGCTGACCCTAAGGAAGAGGGTCAGCAAACTCTGCCGGCAGCCGAGATCTAGTACCCTGTAACGCCCTAGAGCTTGCCCCGGCATGGGACTCGAGCCAGCCGTGGAAGCAGCCCAAGAGGCCGAGCCGGGGACCCCACAGCCTAAAGCCACTTTGGCTCCCTTCCGGGGAACCCCCAGAGGGAAGACAAGTGCCAGCATTCATTCCCGAGGAAAGCCAGCTGCACACCCTTTCTCGCAGCCAGTCCGGCACCAGCACCCGGTTCAGAGCCCAAGAGCAAGAGCCAGTTCTGGAGCCAGCTCGATGCCACTCTGGAGGGCTGTGGGCTATTCCCTTCGAGAAGGCACAGGGACAGGTGGTTAGGCTGGTGACCTTCTCTCTTCCTGCTGCTTTGGCACCACCTCAAGTTGCAGAACTGGCCACTGGCCTAGGGCTGGTAAACACTCCCGGGCAGGTGCAGCTGCAGAAGCAGCAAGGGACCCAAAGCCAGCCACTCCAAAGCCTGAGGCATCTCTGTATTCTTCCCAGAGGGGGAGGCATGCAGAGTGACCACCAAAGGCCGATATAGCCAAGAGATTAAAGGAAAGGAGACAGGTCCCATTGACAAGTGTTTTTTTTTTTGTTTTTTTTTTTTTTTATTTTTTTCCCCAGGGACCTAAGGACAGAAGGACGTCTTGGGGACCAGCAGACACAGTCAGTCCATCTCCACAAGCCCCTATCCACAGCCCTGGGAGGAGGATATGGGAGGACAGATGTGTTCCCACCGATCACCAGGGCAGATGGAGGATCTTTTGGCCAGGGACTGTCCTTAAGGGTGTGGCTCCCAGAAAGAAAGAATGTGGAAGAGGGGGGCGGCTGTGTTCAGGAGGCTGCAGTGGATCGTGTCCATCTCCTTGGGCATTAGTGCTGTTCCATTCAATACTCTCCATCACCACTGGGCTGAGCACCCCTGACAATACATCTGTCAAAAACCTCACCAGAGTTTCTGGGGTGAGTCCCAGGATGAGCATTGCTAGGTGATGAGTGCCCCTGTGGCATGGAATGGGTGCTGCTCACTGTTGTCGCAGACAGGGGTGCCCGTCACCCTTCTTTCTTGGGTACCTGCACTGGACCTCTGTGTCCTCACATTCTCCCCAGGGCTGCTGGTCCCCAGGCCAGACATCTGCTGGTCTGAGCGTGACCCGTGCTGCCTCCATACCATCCTCTGGGGCTCCTCCCTGCGGGGTCCAGCACCAATCCACTCTCACACACCCCGACACCTGGGCCTGGCCTTCTCACCCTCAGGCATGGCCTCCACAGGCTCTGGTTTCTGGTCTGCTGTGCAACATACTACCCCGACGGACAGTGGCCTGGGAGGTATAGAAGGCTTTTCCATGCAGTCTCCCATTCGTGCTCCAGAGGAGCCCTGAGAGCTCAGTCCCTCTGTCAGGGAGGATATCATTTCTGCCAGCCTCCTCTTGTCATCTGTGGCTTTCTGCAAAGATAGGGACCGGTAGCCGGCCCAGATGCATCACAGCCCAGCCCAGCTGCCCCCACTGTCCTCTTGCCCAGTCCCCTGCTGCTCCAGCATCACAGGCCTGTTCGAGCCTAGCCTTGCACCCAGAACAGGGACCCACACCTGCAGGGCTCTCAGGATAAACCCTGGGCAGAAGTGGCAGCCCCCACATCTTCTCTCACCCAGCCAGCCTTGACCTTGAACGTGACCTTCCCAGTGGGCAGCTGGCCACTCATCAACCTGCTCCTGCTCAGAAGGCCCCACCCCACATGAGGCCTCCTGCTACACACATGTATGCACACGCACGCTCACAGGCACACACACCCACACTTGCACACATGGGGGTGGGGTACCAGGGGCTACTCAGGTAGATCAGAGCATGTGGGGCTGGGTGACCTGCTCTGGCATCCTGGTGTCACCTTTTGGTCCTTCCTGCCAAATGGCTAGAAGTGTCAGGGAGCCCTGATATGACCTCTCCTGAGAGAGGAAGTGTTTGTCATGTGCTCTGTCCTCTGCCTGCAGCCTCTGGACCGGGGGATGCAACATGTGAACATGTTACTCATTTGAGGATCTCCAAAGAAATAAGGTGGGCCGGGGGCTGTCCCTGGAATGCGGGTGCCTGGTCACGCAAGTTCTAATTCTGTTGGGCTCTGTGGTCAGGGAAGTGAGGTCACCACTTCCTGGGTGTGACCCGTCTTCCTCCTCACACCAGAGCACACGAGGGCCTCCTCCCCGAGATGCTCAATACTCACCCTTCACCCCATGTGCAGTCCATACAGTGACACCCACAAAGCCCACACATAGCCCCCAAAGATGTGGGTGAAGCCAGTGTCCCTGCTGTGAGGACCCAGAGCTGGGGTCAGACAAGTTTCCTGCTTCTGCTCAGGACTGTGATCCCGGACAGACCCTGTGCCTCTCAGGGCCTCCCCAGGCTCTTCATCTGTGCAGTGGGGTCTTCTGGCTTCTACTTCTAGGGACACCATCAGGGGAAGGACCTCTACATACGTTCCATTCCTGCTATCACAGGAGGCTGATGCACACACTTGGTAATGCGAGGGGAGTGGGGTCAGGGCATGGCCTGGAAAACAATTCAGAGGGCCCTGGGTCTGCTCTGGTGTCCAGGCAAAGCCACCCCCCCGCTGCCCATGTCCCAGCCCCTATGGGAAAGCTGCAATTTCCTTTCTGACCTTGTCCCCTGGTGACACAGACTTCTGGAGGCTCCCAGTAGGTTTAGGCCCAGGTACCAGGGCCACATCTGTGCCCATGTGCTGGGCCATCACCACAGTGGTTTCCGGGCATTCCCAAATCCTGCTCACACGTCCCTATGGAATCCCTCCCCCCAGTCTGGATAGCCCGTGTGATTGTGCACTCAGGAAGAGAATGGGGCAAAATGATGGAATGTCATTTCCAAGTTAATGGAGGGAAGTCTGGGATTTCTCCTGGTTCCATCTCATAGGTTCCTTCTCTGTGTCTGTGTTCTCCGTCTGTCCATGTGTCTCTCTCTGATCCAGGGCTTTGGAGAAAGAAGCTCAGATGGTTGAGCCACCCTGGGAGACCCCACTCCAGAGAACTTACCAAGGGTCCAGGATGAACAGCAGGGAAATCCTGAGATCCCCAATTCTGAACCTGTTCCAGCCAACACCGTGTGAACGGCCCTGGAGATGGAACCCGCCCCAGTTGGGCCTGAGCAGGGACTGCAGCCCTGGCCTCTGGAGGAACCAAGAGGCAAGGCTCCCCACCGAGCTGAGTTGGGATTCTGGCTCTCATATTGTGAGTAGATCCCTGGGAGGCCTGTGTGTCCCAAGGCACAGACAGCCAGGAACCCCTCCTTCCAGGTTGGGGTCTGGCCCTGGCCCCTCTGTCCAGAGCTCTGTCCAGCTCTCTCTCAGCTCCTCTTGGCCAAATCCTCTCTGCCCCCAAGGCTCTGCAGCTTGGCCCTCCTCCTTAGCATACTGCTTGCAGACATATGTAGGACTGCTCCTCCTGCCCTGCTCCCAGCATCATACTCACCCTGAGGACTATGAGACCCCCACAAGGTGCTCCTGCCCACCCCCCTCCACCCTGCCTCACGACCCTGCAGCCTCTGCTCTTCCTTTTCACCTGGATTTGATCTGGTGCTTTGGTCCATCTCCCCCTCTGGGCTGGGACCTCATGGAGGACAGGGACCTTCCTGGGGACCTTTCAGCCCCACCCCCAGGCCTTGCACAACCCCTGCTCAGGGGGAGTGTGAGGGGCACGGTAGCTAAATGAGTCCAAGAGAGGGTCTCAGGGCCCCTCCTGCCTATGAGCAGCTCACATGGTGGACTTGGAGGCTTCTAATCTGAGGAGCCTTTTTGGGGAGAGGCAGGGGACAACCAGCATGACCCCTGGGTGTCTCCTCCCTGCTCTGGTGGCTTCCCTGAGCACAGTGGACACAGCTGACTCCTGGTGGTCACTATCAGCATGGCAGCCCCAGCAGGAAAACCAGAAAACCACACACACATGCACTCTCTCTCTCTCTCTCTGACCAGTAGGAGAGCAGAAGGGGAGTGCATAATGGGCTGGTGACAAGGGGTACAGAAGGAAGAGGTTGGAGGCAGATGGGCCATGGGCCAGGCCCCCAGAACCTGGCAACATGTTCAGGACCCAGAATATGAGGAGGGGAGTCTTGACAAGCTGATGGCCAGGGTGTCCACAAAAGGGCCATGGGGCCGATGAGTTGGGGCATCCCTCGGCCAGGTCAGGAGCTCGAGGGGCAGGGGTTCTGTTTTCACCCCCCTTGCATCAAAAACTAGGAGGACCCCTAGTGTGCGGATGGCCAGAGGCTAGGCAGCCTCAGATTGTCTTTGTCAGTCTGGGAGCTTTGCGTGGGTGACTCCAAGGCAAGTGTTGCCAGGACTCAAGTGTGTTCAGCTGGGGATGGC
>RCUC01148101.1:0-11872 GCA_003697995.1 Taxidea taxus jeffersonii
CAGCATTCTTTGACTTGGCCTGCACGCCTCCAGTTTCTGACTCTGCTCACAATCCATCTTCCTTTTCTGCCCATGTCAAATCTCTCACTGATTCATTCTTATAAGGACACATTCCATTGGAATTAGGGTCCACTTGGAAAATCCAGGATGATCTCCTCATCACAAAATCCACACCTCAATTACATCTTCAAAGGCCCTTTTTCCAAATAAGGTAATTTTCATAGGTTCAGGGAATTGGAATGTGGGTATTTTGGGGGACACCCTTTCAAACTACTACAGATCTGATACAAAATTGGAGTTTGCTTTGATTCCACAATGACAATTCTTGATTGTGTTGTCCAGCTGCCAACAAGGGGTGCTTCTGAGGAATGTAAGCCTTTGTCATCAAATAACTAAGCCCTGTTGTGTTTCCCTAGGGACTCAGACTAATCCATGTGGTAAAATTGCCAACAGTTACTTATTATAGTAAAGGTCTTCGCTCAGGAAGCCATGCACTGAAAGGAAGAGCAAACATTTTTTTTTTTTTTTTAACAAGGGAGTCATCTCTGGGTCAGACTTTCAATCCTGATTCTTTCCTCTCATTTCCCATAATCTTGTGATAGAGATTCTTATAATCTGGCTCAAGAGCTATCATGCCCTTTAATCCATGGCAAAGGAATATGGTACTTTGTACCGGAGTTTATAAAATGTCAGTGGTCATCAAGATCAACTTTTAGATGGTGATGTAGCACAAGGATATGCAAAGAAATCCAAGCTCAGAATTTCTGGCTGTTTTTCCTCATGACAGTCTCTACATCCTCTGACTGCATTTTCACCTTCCCTGACACTCAGGAGACCTAAAATTTCTAAATTAAATTTAATCTGTTTGAAGTATCATAATGGGTCCGACTCAGGACCAAGTGTTCCACAATTTATTTAAATCTCCTATGTTACTCTCCATTTTTCTGAGTAAGTATAAACAAGTGTTCTATTGAAATTTTAAGGCTACAAAATTTTATTACAGTCGTTAATCATTTCTTTTTTGCTGTTGGAAGTCTCAGTCCTTCTATCCCTAGGTCAATAAAATGTCGATTCAAAGGTCATATGCGAATGGCAAGCAACATCTATGAGGTGAATTCGTAAATCTGAATTTTAACCGGAAGGATAGGGAAATATTTATTTATTTCATAAAAATTCAGTTATCAAAAATAAGTTTCTAATTATACTTTTTTGTTTTAGGGCTTTGCTTTCAAGACGAAGAGGCATATTATAATACATGGAACTGGTATGATTTATTCAGCATTCCAATACCAAAGGTATGTCCTGAGGGTATTAGGATGACCGCACTCTTTTATAATAACTAGACCCTCATAGTGATGATCTTGAGGCACTGGAAGTCAAGGCCAAATCACTCATTTAAGAAACAAAAGCAGGGAAATTTTAAACGAGACTTGAGAGACAGAAAGGGCACTGTTGGTCCTGTGGTCAACATTCTTTTTTTTTTTTTTAAAGATTTTATTTATTTATTTGACAGACAGAGATCACAAGTAGGTGGAGAGGCAGGCAGAGAGAGAGAGAGAGGAGGAAGCAGGCTCCCTGCTGAGCAGAGAGCTCAATGCGGGGCTCGATCCCATGACCCTGGGATCATGACCCAAGCCAAAGGCAGAGGCCCAACCCACCGAGCCACCTAGGTCCCCCTGGATAGGGAATATTCTTATCTACCAAACATGCATTGGGTGATCCTTACCTGTGCAGAATATTACTATTTTATGGACTAGACTTCTAACTGGGTTCCTCATTCCCCTTTCCAATTTAGTCCCCACATTGCAGAGAAATTCTACTAAAACAGAAATTGGACTGTGCATCTTCAATGTCTGCTATTGTTCTTTGAACAAAGCTCTAAGCCCTTACTTTCTCTTACAATGATCTGCCAGTTCTGACCCATTTTCTTCCTTGGCCTTATCTTTTTCTTTCCTTTTTTTCAGTTTCTTTTCTTTTTCTTCTCTCCCCAACCCCCCATCTCTTTCTATTGTAATAGACTTACTTCATTTTCTCCAATGGTCCTCTCGCCTCTGGGAAGTCACACTTGATGTTCCCTCTGACTGGGATCTCCTCCCGCAACTTCTAGGGTTCTCACTCCTACTCACACACCTGTTATTGTCTTAGACCTCACATTCTCAAAAAATGATGCGTGATGAAGCTAATACCATTTGTTGGTCCAGTGTTTATAAATCAAAGACCACTGACAGTACAGCACTTAAAATGAGACGGGATTATATATGTAGACAATTTGAAGCAATTATCAAAGACAGATGGACTTCATGATATTTTCTGACAAAACTTCCTATCTGGCATTAGATACTCCATGGGATGAAAAAAAATACTTTTTTCTCCCAAAACTGCTTCTGTGTGCTTCAGGGATCTCAATCATAATTTCACAACCCATTCAGTATGCAAAATTTCACTTTACTATCTTTTTTGTTTTGTTTAAAAACCAAGCAGTGTATATGTTCTCAAACATTTTTCCTACCTTCCCATTCATTAATATTAAGTCAAATTACGGGGCGCCTGGGTGGCTCAGTGGATTGGTCTGCTGCCTTCGATTCAGGTCGTGATCTCAGGGTCCTGGGATCGAGCCCCACGTCAGGCTCTCTGCTCGGCGGGGAGCCTGCTTCCCCCTCCCTCTCTCTCTGCCTGACTCTCTGCCTACTTGTGATCTCTCTCTGTGTCAAATAAATAAATAAAACCTTAAAAAATATATTAAGTCAAATTAAGTAAATCAGATGCATGTCAATAAGAAAACTAAATGTCAAAATGGCTGATTTTCAGCTCCCTTTTACTATGGAATTACTGGTCCAATGACTTCTTCCAGGCAGACATCAATATGAAATTCTATACTGAACCAATTAGATGTCCTCAAATCCGCCTATAGAATACTCTGAAAACATCTGTTTACCCAAGGATGTAAACAAAGACAGCACAAACCAAAGTAGGTGGGTAGGGACCAGGCTCAGAAATCTTAGAGACTGGAGTTTAAGAGCTCATGTTTCTTTTATCACATCGTGTTATTAACCTGAAATACCCCCTAGGAGCCAGTGATTGGAACTGACACTACAGAGGTAGGGATGGGCATTTGTGCTTGAACTTAGCCATGCTTGAGAAAACCTGGACAACAATCCCTTCGGCCACAGATTTTCCTGATGATTTACTCCTTTGAAGTCAGTTAGGCTTAAAGCTAATTCTGAGGATTTAGAGGCTTAAACAAGAAATGCATTTCCCGAGCCCCCCCCCCACCCCGCCAGATACAATCTTGTACATCAACGTTTTCAAATGGGTGGGCTGATCTCCTTAGGGTTCTTTTCATGGCACCGATCAATACACAGGTACAGAAGGTAAAATCCTGGTTCTGCAGAAATTTTCAATAGCCTTGTAGCATTTCTGACGGGGAATGGCTTGACGAGTTCTTGCATGTATTTAATCCGGGTCCAATAAGAGGCAGCCTATTCTTATTAGTGAGCCCATTCTCAAGAGATGGGAGACATGATAATAATGAGAACAGATTGATGCTGACTTGGCTTAGGTCCCACTGCAAAATAATTTTTCATTGTCTCAGCCATTCTGCCTAAGAGAAGGTTAAGGAGATAATTGGCATAGCTGTCAAGAGGGTAAGTGAATTTCCTTGTTTTATACTGTCAAACATATGAGAGAACTTAATTTGCGTTTTGACAATGGGGAGGAGAGAGCCTTATAGAGAGAAGTGAGCTTTTAGATGGTATCTTTAAAAAGTTACAAAAAGACACTGAGAAAGCTGAGGTTTCCATGAAGCCCTTTGGATTCACGTTAAAAGTAACCTCCAGCATTTCTGGAGCTTTTACCCCAGTCCACCATCAAATCCTAAAAGGCAGGGCGTCCTACAGTAAGCAAATCATGGCGTGCGCTTTGTACATTTTTCCTTCCTCTGACTTCCTTTTCCAAAAACCACACAGAATGGTCTCTGTCAAAGTGACTTGTGACACTGCTACCTTCCCTCCTTCGGCTCAAGCACTGGCAAACTTTTCTGTAAAGAGTCAGAGAGCAAATATTTTAGACTTGGCAGGCTCTCGGGTCTCTGTCACAGGTGCTAAATCTGACAGTTGCTGTTAGAAAACATTCATAGACAATACATAAAGGAGTGGTCATGGCTGGGTTGAATAAAACTTTATTTAGAAACGCTAACGTCTGTGGGGCACCTGGGTGGCTCAGTGGGTTAAGCCTCTGCCTACAGCTCAGGTCATGGTCTCAGGGTCCTGGGATTGAGCCCCCGCATTGGGCTCTCTGCTCAGCAGGGAGCCAGCTTTCCCCTCTCTCCCTGCCTGCTGCTGCCTACTTGTGATCTCGCTCTCTGTCAAATAAATAAATAAAATCTTTTAAAAAAGAGAGAAAGAAATGCTAAAGTCTGAATCCCAGATGATTTTCATGTGTTCTAAAATGTCATTCTTCTGATTGTTCTTTCCATCATTTCAAAATGTGAAAATCATGCTTAACTCAATAGACTATGCCAAAACTGGCAGCAGCCTGGATTCGATTCCTACTTTAGTTCAGAGACCTTTAGTAGAACTTTCTGTGATGTTGGAAAAGTTGTATATTACCACTGCTCAACACTGCAGACACCAACTCTGCGGGACTACTGAAAATGTGGCTGTTCTGACACAAGAACTTAATTTTTAGTATTATTTAATCTTAATCAATTTAAACTTGGATTGCTGCTAGTGGCTAGTGGTTACTATGTTAGACAGTGCAGCTCCATACTCCTCTTTCATATTAACTTGAAAAAAAAAATCGTATCTCTTGCCTACATTAAAAAAAATTCTTCTACTTGCTGCTTAAGTTATACAGTTACTTCTCCTTCTGGGGAAGGAGCAATTGATATCTTGGTTTTCTTTCTTTCTTTCTTTCTTTTTTAAGATTTTATTTATTTGACAGACAGAGATCACAAGTAGGCAGAGAGGCAGGCAGAGAGAGAGGAGGAAGCAGGCTCCCCACTAAGCAGAGAGCCCGATGCGGGGCTTTGTCCCAGGACCCCGAGATCATGACCCTAGCTGAAGGCAGAGGCTTTAACCCACTGAGCCACCCAGGCGCCCCTGATATCTTGGTTTGAATTGCATAGTAAACATGGGCAGACACACCCAGCACATGCAGATTCGTGTGCCCATGTGAACAAAATGCAACTTTTCACTGGTACGCCATCACTACCAAATTCAGTGAATAAAAAGAATCATAAGAAAACTGTATCTGTCAATAAAAATCTTACCCTCTTATTCAATGTCTACTATGAAAACACAATGTTAACAATGAAAACTATTGTATCACATAAACTTAAACTTTTCTACTGGTATCTTCAATTATCTGTTTCAAAATCCTATACTTCTGGGACGCCTGGGTGGCTCAGTTGGTTAAGCAGCTGCCTTCGGCTCAGGTCATGATCCCAGCGTCCTGGGATCGAGTCCCACATCGGGCTCCTTGCTCGGCAGATAGCCTGCTTCTCCCTCTGCCTCTGCCTGCCACTCTGTCTGCCTGTGCTCACTCTCTCTCTCTCTCTAACAAATAAATAAATAAAATCTTAAAAAAAAAATTCCTATACTTCCATTAGATGTAGCTTCCCATAATAAGCTCACAAAACTGACCCCAAGGGATACCATCTTCTAAAATATACAAGGTGGTCATTTCTGAGTAAATGACCATGTGGGAATTTCAGGCCATCTCAAATAAAATTTCAGACCACCCATGGGTAGCCCCTCATGTTAATCTCACAGGACAAGGCCAGAGTAATTGACCAGTAAAAGACAAAAGCATACAATACTAAATACTAAATAAGCATACAATACTTAAATGGATGTGGTAACAAGCTTCATTTAGCAAACATATAAAGTCTTATTAAAAACTAATCCAATTAAAAAGTATTCTTCATCTTGACTAAGACCATTTATGGTGAAACTTCTATCATTTCTGGCAGGGATGATCCAGAGTTAACTAAGGACATTCTAAAGTGAGAAATGGGAGATAGTTGTCTAGCTTGGCAAAACAAAACAAAGCAAAATAATAGGGAAGAACTGTTAAAAAAAAAAAAATGACTTGGCCTATAATCTTAATGCTGGGTTCAGAATAGCCCAAGGCTAAGCTGCTTCTTGAAATGCTTCAAGGCTCCATATAAGGCTTTTTCTTTCTCTTGCTGTGTTGTGTTCCTTGGGAACCTCATTCATACTCAGACCTCCCTTCCACCTTTATATCTATATCTGTATGTGCATACAAGTCACAGATCTTTTATTTCCAGGGAGCACTTCTCTCAATTCCAAATTGGTATACCTCGCTATCTACAGGACTTCTCTCTTGGATGCTCTAAAACAGGATCTGTCCAGTTACATAACTCTAAATCCAGGTAATTCTCTGACCTACACCCTACCACCGACCTAGCACCAAGTCCTACCTCTCACATCCTTCCCCTTCTTTTTGTCTCCACTGTCACTAACCAAGTCCACATAGTCCACCAAGTCCAGGGTCTCTTGACTGCTCTAATATAAAAATAGCTCTAACTAATCTTTCATATCCTGCTTGCCCTTTCTTTCGTTTAATTTGTTCTCTTCAATCAATAGAATTTTTTTCAAAACCCAAATTGGTTCATATCACTGTCCCCACCCAGGGTTAAGTCTTATTAGGATAAAACCCAACATTGCTAATATGGGTTTTACCCATTTACCTTTCTTTCCCCACTTTATATTTTCTTCTTTGCTTTCTGTGCACTGTCTACCATGGCCTAAATTTAGTTCCTTGAATACACCATGGTCCCTCCTACCACAGGGCCCTTGCATGCACTATTTTTTCTCTCTAGAAAGACTTCTGTCCATCCACAACACCCCTCCTCCTTCCACTGGACCCCACATCATTTACTTACTTAGTTCTCACTCAACTTCAGCTCCCAATTCAAACATTAGTTGCTCTAAGAAGTCCTACCTGATCTTCACCCTTCAATACCTACTCCATCCAGACCAGTCTGGACTTTCCTATAATAAATTTTCCTGGAACCATGTTCCTTTCCTTCAGACAAGGTATCTGAGTTTGTAGCTCCACACTCCTCTATGTGATCATTTGCTTTTTTATAAGCCATGGTTTCCCTGAACCTGGCATGGTGCTGACACATTAAATGCTTTCAAGAAACGTTTGAATGAATAAATGTACAACAACGAAGATCTGGGGATAGTGTAAGTATATGGATGCATCTGGGGATGGCTTCTGAGAAGCCAAAGCTACTCCAGGGCTATTTCTTCTCTACAGCTAGTTTTGACTTACAGACGATGGCCCAATACCAACTAATGTATGTGCTATTATGGGATGTGTGTTGTGTGTGGTTTACCAACTCACTCCTTCCTGCTTCTAAGTCACTTTTCTGTTTTTATTTTCCCCCATATCTTATTTCCCCCACGTATTCTCTACTTATCTTTCTATTCTGCATACATTATTGTCAGTTGTGTTCTTCTTGCAAACAAAGCTACCTTTAAATAAATAACATTTATAATTATAATTATTAATCCCAATCCTTACTGCATGGTTAAAGCTCTGAAGTCTAGGTTGAGAACCAATCCCAGCGGCTCTGGGACAACCCAGCAGCCAGCTGGTTACTGGACAAAGAGCCAGACAAGCTCATTGTCTCAGTTTGATTTTTTTTTTTTTTTTTTTGCCCTTGAAGCTGCTTAGAGTCTCTGTCACATGCTCTTCCTCATCCACTCCCTGCTGTCCCTGAATTTCTGGGCATGTAATAAAATTAAGATAAATGAAGCAGACACAGGACCTATTTAGACTCTAGCCTCCACTGAAAATAATAGCGAGATCATATTTAAACCTGTGCTGTGATGTCTTTGGGTTCACCTTGAAAACATTTTTCTAGGACAGGTAACTGTCCTGGGGTTGGTGCTTGGTCTAGCAGCACTGTTTCCCAGGGTCTCCTCTCGGAGATCTATTTGCATCTATCTGACATTGATTCATGTAGCCAGATGGCAAAGGACAGAGCTGGGCCATTCCACACAAGGTGTGACCTACTTACAGGTCCAGCAAATCTGTGGTTTAATACAAAATAAAAGTATTGAGACTTTGAGTTAAAAAAAAGAAAATGCTTTTTATTTTTTTGGTACCAGCAGCATGATGCATCTGAATGCCTCATGCATCCATTGCTATAAGCAAGGGGATAAGATGTTAAACTGATTCCCAAAGGCTGGGTGCTAAAGTGTGTGGTGGGTGTCATTGCCAACTCAGTGAGGTGCTGACAAAAGCCACTGAGAACCAAGAGAGAACATTTAGGTACCTACAGAACAAAACTGTAATGACCTTATGACTTGGTCGGAAGTGTCCCAGTGTATTTTGAATGTGTGAAATCTTCAAGGGCCTTCTGGACTAAGAGGTGGTAGAGACTAAATGCATCCTGATGTAAGAAGCCCTCCTGCGCTGAGCCTGTTCTCTGTTGAAAGAGGGTATGAATCAAAAAGAAAAGAACTGAATCAGAGCATCCCATAGAAACAAAGATGCAATTAGGGCCTGTGTTCCCCCCCCCACCCCCCTCCAAGACATAACTGGTTTTAACTGGCCTTGCTCAAAAGTGGCCACAGACATGCAAAGCAAATATTAATATTTCAGTATGATGTAAAATTGGGTAAAGTGTATATTAATTGATTAGGATGCTAATATAATATGGTATTAGGGAATATCATCTCTGTTCTCCCAAATTCATGTCTTAATTTTATTGCAACAGATCAAAGGTAGAACTATCTCTCCTTTAATCTGTCTTGGAATTCAGAAATGTTTCCCCAATGGGGGCTTTCAAAGCCATTTCTGAGGAAGATATAGGACCATGTTTAGGAAATTTATCCAGTGACTCATGTTCTGCTGACTTTTAATTTGCTTTCTGGTGCAAACTCTGACGTTGGTGCAATGACTGGCTTTGCATCTGAAAGCTCTTCTTACCACTGATATTCTCATCCTTTCATCTGCATGCTGCCTGTAGGCATCTCTATAGAATTAGTTAAGAGAAAGGCTCAAAATCTCATTCCTACCTCTTTGGTAAGTTGGCCTCCAAATTGCTCAGGTCTTGATTTTACTCTGACCTTTTTAGGCCACTGCTCCTGACAACTGTTGGCCAGTCCATTGATATATGTTGACATTAGTATCAGTAATTGACACTAATGGGTTCATTTTCTTTCACCTTTTTTCATGCTTCTTCTTATTCCTTTTTTTTTTTTTTTTTTTTTTTACAATCGTATTGACTATATTCTCTATGCTATACTTTTCATCCCTGGGACATAGTTATTTTTTACCTGGGACTTAGGATACTTTAATACCGATGACCTCTTCTTGAATGATATAGAACTGTTTTATATGTTAGTTCTAATTTAACCCCATAAGACATTATCATCCTTCTATATAATCAATGTTCATATGACCTACCTATTATAATTTTCTTTGGTCTTTGTTCAGACTTTCCATTTGGATTAATTCTTGCTCTGACTAGCATTAAGTTTTATGATTTCCTTTAATGAAGGTCTGCGACTGGTAAATACGCCTCCCTGGCCCTCACTTTCACCCCCCGCTCCTGTCATCCTGGGCTAAGCTGAAAATGTCTTTATTGCTGTCACTTTTAGGTGATAACTTTCTTTGAGTACAAAACTCCAGACTGGCAAAGATTTTCTTTCAGCACACTGAAGATGTTATCCTACTGTCTTCTTCCTCCCATGGTTACTGCTAAGAAACCAACCTTCTAAGAAAGTAATTGTCATTTCTCTAAAAGTAATTTCTCCTTAGCTGTTTTTAAAGTATTTACTTTGTCCTTGGTCTTTCGAAATTTCAGTGTGATGTATATAGATAGGGAATTGGTTTTCATTTTTTGTTTTAAAGATTTTATTTATTTGACAGAGAGAGACACAGCGAGAGAGGGAACACAAGCAGGGGGAGTGGGAGAGGGAGAAGCAGGCTTCCTGCCGAGCAGGGAGCCAGATGCGGGGCTCAATCCCAGGACCCTGGGATCATGACCTGAACCAAAGGCGGATGCTTAATGACTGAGCCACCCAGGTGCCCCTAGACATGGAATTGTGTAAAATGTATCTTGCTTGGGATTCCTAAATCTATGAATTTGTATCTTTCATCACTTCTGAAATACAACCTCTCCAAGTATTCTTCTGTCCTCATTTTTGCTCACCTCTTCTCACTTTATCTATCCTGGCTCTTAATCTCTTACCATATTTTCATCTCTTTGACACCCTGCTATATTCTGAGTAATATTATAGGTCACTTTTAAAATCTTCTAAGTCTCTCTCTATTGCTGCAATGCTGGAATCTTAAATGTATTGTATTTTCATTTATAGAAAATCAATTTATTTTCAAATATACTTCATCCCCTTTTTCAGGCAATTGCTTTTGACACATATTGTCAATTCTAAAAGGACTTAACATTCTGTATGTCCTAATTCCAAAATATAAAATCTTATAGGGCTCATTCTGCTGTTTTTTGTTTCTGTTGGTTCTCATTCATGGACTTTTTAAATATCCATTTTGTAATTGTTTTGATGAACTGATATTACTTGGATTTTTTTTTTTTTTTTTTTTTTGAGAGAGAGAAAGCATGGGAAAGGGGGAAAAGGGGCAGAGGAGAGGGAGAGAGAATCTTAAGCAGGCTCCACTCTCCGTGTGGAGCCAACACAGGGCTTGATCTCATACCCCTGAGATCATGACCTGAGCTGAGATCAAGACTTGGATACTTAACCCAATAGAGCCACCCAGGCACCTCTCATATTTCTTGGAACTTTAACTATAATAATAGCATCCCAAGTTCCGGTTTGAAGACAGGCTCCATTATAGACAAATTGACTGATTATGCCAGGAGCCCCAAAGACTTCCAGGGAGGGATATATTTAAACTAAATCCTGAGTGTGTCAAGTGGTGTGAATTCAGGCTTCAAACCCACACGAGGTGTAGCTTGTGATCATTGATTCTCAGGGAGAATTATTTCTCCTCTATTCAACACCAAGTTTTAAGACCTACCATTTTCTTGCAATTCTTTGAGATGATGGGTTCATTTTTTATTCATGCGTACGATGAGGCTGTATGGTCCTCTGCAACCCCAGGTTTATGGAATGGGTCCCTTATTAGACTCCTCACTCTGTTTTCATTCCCTGTTCTTCTACTACTCACACATCATGAAAAAAATTCCAAGCTCAGTGTCAACTTGAGATACTTTCAAGGTGAAAAAGAGCTTTACTTCTCTGATGGCCTTTCTGGGTACTTGCTTTCACTTGGACTTCGTGCTTTGAGCCTTCCTTAATTTCTTTCCCGTGCTCGCTTCGGCAGCACATATACTTAATTTCTTTCCCATTCACTGATGCATTCAAACACATTTTTATTTTATTCTTAAAGATTTTATTTATTTATTTGACACAGACAGAGAGAGATCACAAGTAGGCAGAGAGGCAGGCAGAGAGGGGCGGGGGGAAGCAGGCTGCCCGCTGAGCAGAGAGCCCGATGCGGGGCTCGATCCCAGGACCCTGAGATCATGACCTGAGCCGAAAGCAGAGGCTTAATCCACTGAGCCACCCAGGCGCCCATTAAACACATTTTAAAAGCTATACAGAGTTTTTATTTGTTTTTAATGGAGACTCAGGTTTCCCAGTTTGCTTTTTTGATGTTTTCATAGCTTAGATCATTAGGGACAGATGTGGGGTTTGTATACGGCTGAGGGAAACAGGTGACTTCTGTTAGGATTGCTTCAGAATCACTGTAATTTTACTAAAAACCAATCAAGTTTGAAGGGCTCATTAACAGAAATGCCATGATATCTAGGACTCATAATGGCTTCTTTTAGCCTGAATTGGATTTTTTT
>RCUC01148102.1:0-11973 GCA_003697995.1 Taxidea taxus jeffersonii
CTTTCTTATTTTATTACCGTGTTTTTGGAATCTTTTTGTTGTGGTTTCAGGTGTTTGTGATACTGATAACTTCAGTTTGTTATCCATTACAATCGACTATGGCCCATTTGGTTTTATGGAAGCCTATAACCCAGGTATGTGTGATTTATATGTAAATATGCATGTGTATACACACATATATCTTATTTCACTAAAAGATGATTACGGGTTATTTTAGATAAGTTGTTATAGCTAATTCAGTGTTGAGGTAGTAGAAAGAATTGGGTTCATTCATAAAATGGTCACTTTACGTAGTACTGCATATTCCAGCTGGTGTAGGGAAACAAAAATGGGCCCTTCATGGTCTCTGCCCTTAAGGAATTACATATTAGAGAAGATGACAGGGAGGCAGTAGGGAACCTGTTTGAGACAGATGCAGGTTTGACTTCTGGCATCTGAGCCACAGTGGCTCGGTACCCTTCCCTGGACAAGTTACTTAACTTCTCATGTTACCAACCTGTAAAATGGAGGCCATAGTAAAGTCCTTGCAAGGAGGGATCCAAGCAGGCTTTGTGGATGGTGTGATACTCGAGGTGGGGTTTGAAGGACATTTATGATCACCTGAAAACTTTTTTTTTTTTTTTTAAATATTTCATTTGAGAGCAAGAGAGAGTGAGCATGAGCAAGGGAAGGAACAGAGGGAGTAGGAAAGAGAGAAGCAGATTCCTCACTGGCCAGGGAGCTGGATACAGGACTTGATCCCAGGACCCTGGGATCTTGACCTGAGCTGAAGGCAGACGCTTAAGAGTCTGAGCCACCCAGGTGCCCCTGATCACCTGAAAATTCTTACATAATAGAAATATATTCCTCTATTAGGCAAATACTCATATTTAAAAAGAATTTCATGTGTATGGGTAGTAAGTGTTTATGTTAATTTTTAGTTAAATATTTAACATCAGAAAGATTTAATAAATGTAAACATATCTGATAAATATAAATTTATTGAGCTTAAATATAAACTTAGAAAGGGAGAGGCCATTTATTACAATTATCTCCACTATAAAAGGCTAGTATTGGGCGCCTGGATGGCTCAGTTGTTAAGCATCCGCCTTTAGCTTAGGTCATGATCCCAAGGTCCTGGGATCGAGCCCCGCGTCAGGCAGGAAGCCTGCTTCTCCCTCTCCCCCTCTCCCTGCTTGTGTTCTTTCGCTGTCTCTCTCTGTCAAATAAATAAAATCTTTTTTTTGTTTTTTGTTTTTTTAAAAGATTTTATTTATTTGTTTGAGAGTGAGAGAGTGAGAGAGAGCGTATGAGAGGGGAGAAGGTCAGAGGGAGAAGCAGACTCCCCATCGAGCTGGGAGCCTGATCCCAGACTCAATCCTGGGACTCCAGGATCATGACCTGAGCTGAAGGCAGTCGCTTAACCAACTGAGCCACCCAGGTGCCCCTAAATAAATAAGATTTTTAAAAAGGCGAATATTTTTTATTTTAAACAGATTTTGTCCCAAACACATCTGATGATGAAAGAAGATATAAAATAGGAAATCAGGCCAATATTGGGATGTTTAATTTAAACAAGTTGTTGCAAGCTTTAAACCCATTACTGGATCCTAGGCAAAAGAAGCTGTGAGTAAATCCAAAATCCACTAATTAAATCTGTATGAAAATACATTTGTATAACGATTATTTTTTCAAGCTAACATTTTATTTTATTTTTTAAAAGATTTTATTTATTTATTTGACAAAGAGAGAGAGAGATCACAAGTAGGCAGAGGGGCAGGCAGAGAGAGAGAGGGAAGCAGGCTCCCTGCAGAGCAGAGAGCCCGATGTGGGGCTCGATCCCAGGTCCCTGAGATCATGACCCAAGCCGAAGGCAGAGGCTTAATCCACTGAGCCACCCAGGCGCCCCCAAGCTAACATTTTAAAAACCATCTTAATATTTAGTCTTTAATAATGAAGCCATTTCAAACTGTATTTTTGTCTAGTACGGTTTCGGCTTTTTCCCACAGTTACTAGGATAAAGCGTTTCCCTATTTATTGCTTTTTAGGTGTTGTGAAATTTTAGTTTATTTCTTCTTTGATCTAAAGGTTATTTATCACTGTTTTTCTTAATATCTAATAGTTGGGCTCATTTTATTCATATATTTTTATATGTGTTTGGTAAAATATACTATTTAAAATGTGTTAAGGTTTCTTTATGGCCCCAAAATAATGAATTTTGTGCATCTGTAGTTAAAGGTTTTACTATGTCAAATTGAGTGTATTGAGTGTATTATTCAAGGCCTTTATGACTCTATATTTTTATCTATTCAATAAATTTGATGCATAAGAGATGTGTATTAAAATCTCCCACTTTAATTGTATTTTTACCAAGTATTTTTTCTGATTTTTTTTTTTAAAGATTTTATTTATTTATTTGTTAGAGAGAGAGAGAGCGAGAGAGCAAGCACAGGCAGACAGAGTGGCAGGCAGAGGCAGAGGGAGAAGCAGGCTCCCTGCTGAGCAAGGAGCCCGACGACGTGGGACTCGATCCCAGGATGCTGGGATCATGACCCGAGCCGAAGGCAGCCGCTTAATCAACTGAGCCACCCAGGCGTCCCTTTCTGATGGTTTTTAAATTTTAATATTTTGCTATTGTATTATTGGTACACACAGGTTTTTACTTATATTTCCTTAAAAAAAGTGCCTTTTAGCCTAACACCATGACCCCCTTTATCTTGATTTAGCCTTTTAACTCCAAATTTCAGTTTATCTGATATTAATATTGTGATTCATGCTTCCTTTTTGTTGGATTTGTCTCGAGTGTCGCTTTGTTTTTTTACCTTCATCACTTGTTTTACAGTATGTTTCTTGTAAAAACAAACAACACATGTAGCCAGGTTTTAACTTAGTGTGTGATGGTTTCAGTCTTCTGTTCACATTCATTGTAACAACTGATTTATTCTATTCCTGTCTTATACCCTGCTTTATCTCTGTTTTATGTATGGGTTCCCCGCCACCCCACTGGCTTTCCTTATCTTTTTATGATTTGAGTTCATTCATCAACCCTCCCCCACCTTGATTTGGAAACTACTGTATTCTCCATTATCTTCCTTTTCCTGCCACTTTCTCTACTGTTACGGGAAAACGAGTTTCCAAGTACTTTTCCTTCACTAAGATTCTATTGACTTATTTAAGTTTTCTCCTCCATCTCAGTGAGACTCAGAATTCTCTTACGTTTTACCTCTAAGTACCCAACTGCCGGCCTTTGCTAATAAGGTAGCTTAGTGTTTTGAATTTCAGACTGTTGTAGGTTTTCCTACAAATATAGGAAATGTATCTCTCCCATCATAAGTCTTTGCCCTAGCCCTTCCCCCACCTGCACACGCACACATTTCTAAGCATTTCACTGCTGGTCACCGCTTTTTCTTCAGGGTTTCATCTCCAAGTCTCTGTTTCCATTACTCTACTATTTCCCTTAGTGGGGTATAGAGGTGATGTATTTTCTGAATCCTTGCATAACCGTTGCTGTTTTTATTTTACTCTGACAGAGGGCGGAGACTAGGGCACTAGATTATAGATTCACTCGGGTGTAACAGAAACCCAACATAACAGTAGTCTGAACAAGAGGGACATGGTTTTTCTGTCCCCTGAAAAGCGTGCAGGTTGGTAGCTGAGGGCGGAGTGGGGACTCTGCTGAGTCTCCGACGGCTTCGGCTTTCCCATCCCAGCGTCCACTCCCTGCGTGAAGCCCTCAGGGCCTGGGATGGGGCACCGTCTGCAACACCCCAATTCTGAGTGGCAGCGTGGGGAAGAGGCAAGTCCTCAGTGCTGAAGGGTCCATGTCAGCGTTGGTACCCATCTCCTCCGCCTTCGTCATCCGCCAGGGCTTTATCTGGAGCCCTGTGAGTGTAGGGCCTTGCACTGTTTCAGCCTGGCTGCACTGGTCCGGATTTCCCTCCCTGTACCGTGACGGGTTCGGTTGCAAGATCTGGAAGGCGGAAGTGAGGCCGCGGGCAGGCTTGGGTTTGGGTTTGGGCAGATGCCGGTTGGTCTTCACTGTCTCCCGTCTCACATCCAGTTTTCTGTCCTCTCCTCGCTGCCAGCGTTGGCCCCAAACCAGACACGGAAGCAACAGGACGATACGCCGTTCTTCACCGGCTCCCACAGTCACGGGAGGTCAAATTCTTCGGAAAAACCCCCTGTTCTGTGGCACCCCTAGTGCCTCTGCTTCTGGGTAACTGCGTACCCAGCGAGGGAAGTCTCTGCTTTGGCTTAACTGTTGACTTTCTTCCATTCACTTCTTTTTGAGCTTCTGGCACTCCATTCTTGGTGTGAATCCCCCTTCGTTCGTCCCCAAGTCTCTTTTTTCTCCCCTTATGCTTTCCATTTCTTTGTATCCTTGTGTTCGTCTTGTGGTATTTCTTCCCCGATTTCCTAGGCCACTCAGTTTGAGTCTCAGGAGTAACCGTCTTTCTTCTCAATCCACCCACTGAATTCTGTAGCCCGAAATACTGTCTTGGGAGTTCCAGAAGGTCTACTGAGCACAGTTTATTCTTGTGAAAAGTCTTACTATTGTTTTCATAGAGGTATCTGTCTCCACTAGCCGTTCCATTGTGCTGAGAGCCGGCTGTTCTGGGGTCTTTTTTTTTTTTTTTTTTACTTTATTTAAGCTTTATTTAAACATATGATGTAATCCCACCACCCTCACCCAACCCCTCTTCCCCCCACCCCCCTCAGTTTGTTTTATGACATTAAGAGACTCTTTTGGTTTTTCTCCCTCCCGATCCCATCTTCTTTCATTTTTACTTTTCCTCTGGAAAACAGCATGGAGGTTCCTTAAAAAATTGAAAATAGAGCTACCCTATGACCCAGCAATTGCACTACTGTTCTGGGGTCTTCTGTTTCTCCTCTCTCTGGCTATGAGAGGAGAACACTTGGGCACTGTGTCATTTTCCTTTGCCTCTCCTTTGGGGCTCCGCTCCGGTTAAGCGGTGGTACCCCTTTCACGGGCTGGCAGAGGACCTGCAGGCAAGTTTTTAGCTTTCTGCTCGGCCTCTCGTAGGCTCTCTCTGCTCCCAGCTCTCCTCAGCAGCCAAGGCTAGCATTCTCCTACCTCTGGGGTAGAGGGGTTTTAGCAGCATTCCTGCAGCCTCTTGGAAGCCAGGGAGCCCACTAACTTTTTCCAGTAACATTTATACAGGTAGGGCCCTTAATGTCTTTGCTCTGCTCAGCCATGCTGTACCTCAAGAGTGAGGGCCTGCAGCCTTGCTCAGCATCTCCAGGCCTGCCTGCCTCCTCCAGGCCCTACCAGCTCTGAGGCCCAGGAGAGGGGCTAAATTAGAGCAGAGAAGGGCAGGCACCAACAATTCATTTGAACCACCATCTTCCTTTGACATCTCTGGTTTAGTGTTTGGCCTTGAAGATTTTTTGGCCTTGAAGATTTTTTTTTTTAATTTTCTTTCTTTATTTTGACAGAGAGAGATCACAAGTAGGCAGAGAGGCAGGCAGAGAGAAGGGGAAGCAGGCTCTCCGCTGAGCAGAGAGCCCAATGTGGGGCCCAATCCCAGGACCCTGAAACCATGACCTGAGCTGAAGGCAGAGCCTTTAACCCACTGAGCCACCCAGGTGCCCCTGACCTTGAAGATTTTTAAAAGGAAATCACTTATCCCCCTTCGGGTGGTTCCTGTGGGGGAATGAGGAGGGCTTCATTAGAGTACACAGTCCTTCTCTGGCTCCACTTAATTCCTCTCTGGGGGATGAAGGGTTAATGGTCCGTTTGGTAAGTTTGGGAGAAGAATTAAACCTGTATGGCTCATCCTATTAATACGTCTGTTTTCGGAGATCTAACCAACCAGAGAAAGCATACATATTCTGCTTTTTTATATGAAAATTTTACAGGGGTGTGCCCAAATGGGGGAGGCCCATAGATGTAACTGTTATTCTAGTAGTTGAGTGAATAAATCTTTCCAATTTTGGTACAATATATTAACATGCCGATTGATCCATAGACTTAAGCCATATTTTCCAAACTAGCTTTTATGAATAATAAAGCTGAACTTTTAATCTCAGAGTCTGACTGTAGTGTGATCTCTCATTCTGAATTCAGGCTGAAGAAAAAAGGGTACATGGTTGCCTTTTTACACAACAGAATAAATAATAAATAGACAACATTGTAGTATTTATAATTAGTTACTCAAAATGAAATATCTAGCATATGGGGGTGCCTGGGTGGCTAAGTGGGTTAAGCCTCTGCCTTTGGCTCGGGTCATGATCTCAGGGTCTTGGGATCAAAACCTGCATTGGACTCTCTGCTCAGCAGGGAGCCTGCTTCTGGCCCTTTCCCCCCCCCCCCCCCCCCCCCCCCCGCTCTGCCTACTTGCGATCTCTTTCTGTCAAATAAATAAATAAAATAAAAAAAAAAGAAATCTGGCATATGTATATGAATAAGCATGAATAATAATCTAAGTATGTTAATGGTTATATAGAATGTTAAGATATTTCTTGATGTAACCACTGGGCATTGAAATCCTTGAGGGCAGGATCACATTTTAATCACTTCTGTGTCTCAGGGCACCTGGGTGGCTCAGTCAGTTAAGTGTCTGCCTTCGGCTCAGGTCATGATCCTGAGGTCCTGGGATGGAGCCCCGAATTTGGTTCCCTGCCCAGCAGGGATCCTGCTTCTCCCTCTGCCGGCCACTCCCTCTGCTTGTGTTCTCTCTCTCTCTGTGTCAAATAAATAAATAAAATCTAAAAAAAAAAAAAAATCATTTCTGTGTCCCTAATGTATTTGCTAGAAGATAAAGCATATTTTTCACTCTCTCCCCCATCTGTCCCCCAAATCTAAAATTGGATTTCCAGTACAAGATCCCAAGTGGAAGGCAAAACACAGAGTAATTTCATTAACCACAGGCAGTAAAAAAGATTACTACGATAAAGATAAAAGTTTTATATACCACCTATGGTTTCCTTAATTAATATAACTAAAGATATATTGGTAATACATCATAGTTCAAAATCGAAGCAATATAAAACAATATTCATTAAGCAGTCACTCTTGTCTCCATGAATTTCCTCTCCCTTTTGCCTTGCAGAGTTCATTTATTTGTTCAACAAATACTTACTGAGGTGCTCAGTATGTGCCCGACACTGTTCTAAGTGCTAAGGGGACAGCAGTGAATCAAACAGCAGGATAGTTGGGCCCGTGCGGTGCTCGCTTCTGGTGGGAGAGACAGTCACACAGAATAAACAAGTTCCATAGCTTATGAGAAGGAGATAAATACAATGGCGAAAAACTAGCAGGAGACAGGGAATAAGGGGAGGGTGCGTTTGCAGTTTTCAAAGGATGGTCAGGACCTCACTGGGGCAAAGGCTTGAAGGAGTCGTGGGAGCAAACTACAGGGATACCTGGGGGAGGAGTGCTCGGGGCAAGGGAACAGCCTGTGCAAAGTCCCCGAGCAGGTGTGTGTGGGGTGTTTAAGGAACAGCCAGATGGCTCCTGTGGCTGCCTCAGAATAAGCAAGGGGAAAATTTACGTGGGATGAGGTCGGTAAGGTAAAGAGGGGAGCTTCAGAATGAGTTGAGCTTTTATATGCTTTAAAATACATTTAAGGGGTGCCTGGGTGGCTCAGTGGGTTAAGGCCTCTGCCTTCAGCTCAGGTCATGATCCCAGGGTCCTGGGATCGAGCCCCACATCGGGCTCTCTGCTCAGCAGGGAGCCTGCTTCCTCCTCACTCTGCCTGTTCCTCTGCCTACTTGTGATCTCTCTCTGTCATATAAATAAATAAAAATCTTAAAATACATTTAAGAATATTAAGAAATAGAAACTTAATTTGTTGGGTGCCTAGGTGGCTCAGATGGTTAAGCATCTCCCTTCAGCTCAGGTCATGATCTCAGGGTCCTGGGATCCATCCCCAGCTGGCTCCGCAGGGAGTCTGCTTCTCCCTCACCCTCTGCCTCTCTCCCTGCTTGTGCTTTCTCTCTCTCAAACGAATAAATAAAATCTTCCAAAAGAAAAAAAAAAAGAAAATTTGTTTAAAGACTGGTTTAAGGTTAAGAAGCTTTAATCTCTTAGAATACTCATTGAATTGTACAATGAACATTCATGCATTTCACTATGTGCAAATTTTGCCTAAATAAAAATAAGATTGTAAGACAAAAAAAGCTTTAATCTTCGTATTTTTATGAAATACATGAATTGAGATTGATAAATATAATTACCATATTTATAATTAATATGTGGAAAGTTCACCTTGTTCTTGTAAAACATAATTCAAGAATGTTAATTTTGATCAAATTGAACTGTCCTTCCTTTTTTCTCCCTGTAGAGCTGCTCAGATCCTGGAGGGGTATCCTGTTCTTTTTTATACAAGGTTTGTCCTTTTGAGTAGAGATATTAAGGCATCCTGGTTGGTTTGAGGACAATTCTTAAAATAGTGAGACTTGAATTGAACTGACATTTCTCTTTCAGATTTAGAGACTTGTTCAAAGCCAGACTGGGGTTACTTGGAGAAAGGAAGGGTGATGATGATTTAATTGCATTTCTCTTACATGTGAGTTTGTCATTTTAGCTTTTTTTCCCGACTAACGTTTGAATTACTAATCAGCATCTTCTTGAAGACTTGAGATTGATAAATTTAATTATTTTCATTAGCTCATGGAAAAGACAGAAGCTGATTTTACAATGGCATTTCGGCAGCTCAGCAAGATTATTCAAAGCCAGTTAGAGGAGCTCAACATTCCCCAGGTAGTCTTTTGTGACATTTTGTTTTCTCTTCATTAAGTTTTCTTTAACAGATATATTGAGGTATAATTTACATGCCATAAAATCCCACTGGCATTAAGTATATAATGCAATGATTCTTTATAATTTACAGATTTGTGCATTTATCACCATGACTTGATTCTAGAACTGTCCCCCCATCACCCTAAAAAGAAGATCCTTTGTGCCCATTTGCAGTTAATCTCTGTTTCTCCTTCTAGCCTCAAGCACCTACTAATTCACTTTGTTTCAAGGTTTTCACTTTCTAGACAGTTCCTATAAATGGAATCATACAAAATGTGGTCTTTTGCGCTTGGCTTCTTCACTAACTAACTGAGTTTTGTGGTTCCTCCATCTTGTGACTGTGTCAGCATTTCCTTCCTCCTTGTCGCTGAGTGGTACTCCACTGTGTGGATATTCCATCTTTTGCCCATCCATTTACCAGCTGGTGGACATTTGGGTCATTTCTACTTCTTGGCTATGGTGAATAAATACTGCTCTGAGCACTCATGTACAAGTTTTTGTGTGAACATGTGTTTTCGTTTCTCTTGGATAGATACTAGGAATGGAATGGCGTCTTACTAATTTTTATATCCTTCCCACCTGACAGTTCCCAGCACAGCACTGACATTCTATAAATATTTGCTGAATAAATTCATGGCTGACAAAATAAAATGCAGTTGTGAATTAAGTTTTTAAAAGTAAATTATGTATTATTTAAAGGAAAGCTTTTGGATAACAGAAGTACTCACGTGTAATCTCTGTAAAGACTTGGTTTATCTTAAATCATGCCATTACATGAATTTCTGTGAATTAGAATTTTAGAGTTGAAGGTTATATAAAGGAAAGAAAAACATATTCTATTTTTAGTACTACTTCTACTTAAACTAGCATGTCTTAAAAAATCTGGATATTACAAGTTATTATTAAAGAACATAAAGTAACATGAAGTTAAAATAAACAACTAATATTCATATAATGAGTAGCCTATTACCACATTTTCATTTAGCAATTCTGGGCACTGAAGATGATTTCAGAGCACCAGCTTTTTCCTGCCTGGGTATCCCAGTACCTTTTGAGGCTGAAGGGGTAAGGTAATCTAACCACTTTTGAAAAAGCATGTGACATATTTAGTAGAGGCAACCCATCAAGTCTTCCTTCAACTTTCCAACATTTCCCTTTTTAAAAAAATTTTAATTTTTTAAATTAACATATAATGTATTATTTGCCCCCGGGGCCAACATTTCCCTTTTACTCCTGGGTACTTTGCACCTGCTGAGGTGTCCGAGGCAACACCCCACCCACGCAGTCTGTTCACCTCAACTCTGATAACACAGCTTCCCCAGGTGGCCTGGAGAGCCCATGCCCCGAAGCCCTAAGGACAGCTCCCCAGGCTTCTAACCAGTGCCTATTAGTTGTCACATCGAATACCTTTGTAAGAAGTTACTTTGTGGGGCGCCTGGGTGGCTCAGTGGGTTAAGCCTCTGCCTTCGGCTCAGGTCATGATCCCAGGGTCCTGGGATCGAGCCCTGCATTGGACTCTCTGCTTGGCAGGGGGCCTGCTTCCCCCCCAACCCTTCTGTCTGCCTCTCTCCTACTTGTGATCCCTCTCTCTGTCAAATAAATAAATAAAAAATCTTAAAAAAAAAAGGAAGTTACTTTGCTTCATAAATTACAGTGACGTAGAAGCAACGAACTTGGGAGTAAAGACATTGTAGGTCGTGGCCTCTGAAGAGAGAGACGGAGAGAAATATCCCTTCCCAGTTTAATTGCACCTGAGGGCTGTTTGTACAGATGAACGTGATTAATCAAGAAAAGAAAAAAAGAATTATTTTCAGAAAACTGTTTAAAATAAAAGTATCAGACAATTTAGATTTCTTTTAGACAAAACTTTAATTTGTAAAAATAAAAGTTTTGGGATTAGCTAAAACAAACAAGGTAGTATTTTAAATATTATTTAAGCAAACTCAGTATTTTCTATCTTCCTTTCAGACACTGATTCAATGTGATTTTTTTTTCAAGATTTTATTTATTTATTTGACAGAGAAAGAGAGTGAAAGAGGGAACACAAGCAGGAGAGTGGGAGAGGGAGAAGCAGGCTCCCCACTGAACAAGGAGCCCAGTGTGGGTTTCCATCCCAGGACTCTGGGATCACCTCCTGAGCCGAAGGCAGTCGCTTAACCAACTGAGCCACCCAGGCGCCCCTCAATGTGATTTTTAAGTGTTTTTTTCCCCCGATATTTGTCTTGTGAAATAATTCCCACCCTTTTAAAAAGAAGGTATGAGGAGACAATGGTTAATTTTGTCCTTTGTTTTATTCTTTATTAGTAACATGAATGATTCAGATTCTGAAAGAAGAAAAAGAATGACAAGTGAGTAAACCTTTTGATTTTTTTCAACTTTAATGATTATCACAAAAAAGCAACATAAAAGCCAGAAGTAATGACATGAGGTAATTACTTGAGTAACAACTGAGGGTTGTTTTTTTTTTTTTTAAGATTTTATTTATTTATTTGAGAGTGAGAGAATGAGAGAGAGAGAGAGCGAGAGCACGAGAAGGGGAGGGTCAGAGGGAGAAGCAGACTCCCCACTGAGCAGAGAGCTGGATGCGGAACTCAATCCCAGGACTCGAGGATCATGACCTGAGCCAAAGGCAGTCACCTAACCAACTGAGCCACCCAGGCACCCTTTTGGCTTGTTTTTAACTAGAATAATTCTAGTTGAGTATACTTTAGTTGAGTTGAAGTGTCATCTACGAGCTTTTCTAAATGACCTTTAATGGAATATAACAGTTCCGCTTTTAATAAGTTTGCATACTGCTGTTAAAATAATATTGTCCTAAGAGACGGTAGAGAGACAAGGTAGTTTGGGTTATGATGGGAAGAATGTGAGTCTGGCGATCTGGCAGATGAATCTCATCTTGCCACCTTTTAGCTGTAGGATCTGAAAGATACTTAACTCTGAGTTTCAAGGCCCTTAGCTATTGTAAAATGGGGCTATTTTGCAACGTCGTTATAACGATGAACAATAATGTATGTAAAGTATGCTGGTACGGTGCATGGGCCATAGTATACATCCAGTAAGTGATGGCTCTAAAAAGAAATCATCTCTATATATCAGTTTCAGTTTACCATGTGACTTCACACTTGGATTGGGGAAGAAAGAAAAGGAAGTTAGTTCTTTCTGCAGTGTGGATTCTAACAAGATCAAAGAAGTTCAGACAGAAGGTCCAAGGTCCTTGAGTCCTGTTGCCT
>RCUC01148103.1:0-10474 GCA_003697995.1 Taxidea taxus jeffersonii
CCCCCCCGTGAAGTATTTTTATTAGCTTTACCTAACATCTAAGGAATTTGAGGCTCAGATAAGTTCAGTCACTTACTCTGTAGCAAACAAGTACCTGATCCTCATTCAAACACAGAGAGTCTGACTTTGGAGCTTGCATTTGTGAATGGTGTAAGTTGCCCAATTCAGCCATTTGATATGAGTTTCAACATTTTCAGGCTAGATACTATAGCAGTCATCTGAACTAATTAAAGTGTTTTCCATTTTCATCCTAAAAATGTCCAAAATCAACATGGTTCCCCTGGTAATTCTGGCCTTGTGAAGAGAACAGGAGTGTATCTGGAGTTTTAGACCACATAAGAGCAGAGTCTCTTTTGAACACTAGTTAATAACCTTTTGGCATATGGAAACCATTTTCCTAACCACTTTTACCAGGATGAACACTATGTGCATTTGGAGGTATTATGGATTCTTTGGCCTAGGTTAGGAAGGCAGTCATGACTCACAGAAACTAATTGCCCTTTAACTGAATTTAACTGAACAGTAGAACCCATTCCTAACGTCACCTCACAGCTAGCTTCAAATTAGGTAAAATATAGTTTTTACATAATTATTAACTTCTTACCTATTAATAACTAGCAGAGCCCTGCCCTGTTGCAACTGGAAATCATAAATGACCACTCAGCCGCTGGTGACTGACCTCCCACATTTTCTGAAGCCTTACCGCATCTCCATGTGCCTATGTAAACCCACGGCATCTAATCAAAAGTAGACACACGTGGTCAATCAGGAAGATGATTGCTCTTTATAATTCCAGGCACTGGAAGATATGGAACCATCCACATATTTGGCATCTTTTAGAACAGTGGTTCTTAATTCAGGAGAGGAAGGGGGTGATCTTTCTCCCCAAGGGACATTTGACAATGTCTGGAGACATTTTTGATTGTCACCCTGGGGAGGGGAGGACAATAGTGGTACTAATGTCAGCTAGTGGGTGGAGGCCAAGGAAGTTTCTAAATATCCCACAATGCATGGGACACCCCTCCACAAAGTCCAAAAAACAAACTCCCAGGTGATGGGCTGAATTTCTCCTTTTTACTTGGATTTTTTGTTTCTTTTACACAAACTTATTCTGTGTCTGGAGGCAGAAGAGTTGCCACCACTGATTTTCACCTTGTACAGTAGTAGTTCTCACACTGTAGTGTACATAGAAACCACATAGGGAGCTTGTTTAAAAAGAGAGTACTAGATCCTAGCCTCAGATAATTTGATTCAGCCAGCCTTAGATGCAGCCAGGCATCTGGGCTTTTAATCAGTAATTATACAGTATTTGGTCTTCAGATCTTGCTTAGTTAAGGTTTTGGTTGTCAAACTTGGCTACACGCTAGGATCACTTGGAGAGCCTAAGAAATTCTACTGTCCTGGCCCCACCTGCAGAGGTTCTGATTTAATTAATCTGGGATATGGTCTAAGCATCATGTTCTGAAAATCTCCCTTAGTGATTCTAGTATGTAGCAATGTTTAGGAACCACTGATTGAGAGTGTCTCAGTCCAGTGCTTGGCCAACTCTCGATTTTGGCTCAGGTCATGATCCTGGAATGGAGCTCCACCTTGGACTCTGCACCTGTCAGGGAGTCTGCTTGAAGATTCTCTATCTCTCCCTTTCTCTCTGCCCCTCCCCCCACTCACACGCTGTCTCTCTCTCTCTCTCTCTCTCTCAAATAAATAAATAAATTTTTAAAAAAGAACCACTGATTGAGGGAACATGAGTTTGGGCCAACTCTTTAAAACTGAACCCATTTTCTCAGAGAGAGGGAAAGAAAAAGAAAATGTGAGTATGTTCAGCTGGTTGCACTTGGCGATCATAAAACCCACAGATGTAAATTGCTATATCTTCTAATTTTTAAATCAGCTCCTAAGGTTGCAGTACTTAATTTTCACCATAATATTTTTAGTATTCTTTCTAAATGACATTTAGATTAGCATCACTTTGGTCACTATCCCACAGTGACAAGGCAATCAAACAGCTCTGATGATTGCAAGTTGCGTCAATGTTCCTTGGATCCCTTTATTATTGGGATTGGAAATTTTTCTCATTTACATTATTATTTAACATTTCTTGAATGCCAGTGCTGCTCTTCACATATGGCCTGTGTAGAAAGTACATTGTATCAGCAATTAACAAATCCATAATGCCAACCGCCCCAATCCAAAGTAAGCTGCATAGATTAATGAGTCTGCAAGCAGATGTAAGAGAGCAGGAGTTCTAGAAATCTTTGAAAATGCATCCCAGGATTCTTTTGGGAGATGTGTCTGGAGCCAAGGTGCTGCTTCTGTGCAGAGACTCTGTGATCCCTGTGGGTTAGATTTGAGTTACTGAACTATCTGATGGAACTCATTTTTCTCCTGTGTTACTTCACCAGTCCCCCGAAGTCAGTGAGTAATTCCATCCACCTGGCTTCCCAAGGTAGAACCATGGGAGCAGTCCTTCTCCCTCAGCACATCGAAAGGATTCACTTACTATGCCTGGTCAGTGCCCTTAAGTATTTCTCAAGCCCCTCCACTTCTCCTCTTCAGTGCCACTACCAGAGTTCAGGTGTCTGTCTTCTCTCCCTCTTCTCTCCCCTGGAGCACAGAAAATGCTTTATTGACCATCTCCTTGCCTCTAGGTTGGGTCCTCATTCCCAATCCATGTTGTATAATATTTTCTTTTATTTCTCTTTTGTGAATGCCTTCCTGGAAGTAAATCAGTCATTTTTGCACATGTAAATGTTTCTCTTTCACTCCAGTCTCATCTTTCTCCCCACTCTCTCCCTCTCTTCTTTTTCTCATTTCCTTCCTCTCATCTCTGTCATATACATACACTCCTTAAGATATGATGTCTAGTGCTTTTTAACTCTCCCTTCCCAAAAGAGGGAGAGAGAGAAGACTGTGTAGCAGGGAGGATTCGGTTTTACTGATCTCTGAATACAGCACTTCAGTAGCAGGCAAGCATGGATAGGGGAGGACAGTGGCCCCCACATTCTTGGTATAATGTTCCACACTCACATAAGACATTAGTGTACTTGGGGATGTGTGGCTTGTTGGCCTTCCAGCTTTGAGCAGGGGTTGGCCTTGCATACATAACTGAGTCATGCTCTTTAAATTCTATTTTTTGAAGATTTTATTTATTTATTTGTCAGAAAGAGAGTACAAGCAGGAGGAGTGGCAGGCAGAGGGAGAGGGAGAAGCAGGCTCACTGCTGAGCAGGAAGCCCAATGCAGGACTCGATTCCAGGACGCTGGGATCATAACCTGAGCTGAAGGCAGATATTTAACCGACCGAGACACCCAGGTGCCCTGCTCTTTAAATTCTAAAGAAGCAACCTTATCTAATCAGAAATACTTGAGGGTAGGGGTAGGGAATCAAGCACATTTCAAGCAAAAGTCAGCATCCCAAGGAGGAATTCTCTTTAGATCTTATATTCAAACTTCTAAGCCATGTGATTCCATTCCTAAAGGAAATTTGCCCCATGAAAACAGCAGATTTGGGATGCCTGGGTGGCTCAGTCGATTAAGCCTTTGCCTTCGGCTCGGACCATGATTCCAGGATCCTGGGATGAAGCCCTGCATTGGGCTTCCTGCTCCATGGGGAGCCTGCTTCTCCCTCTCCCTCTGTCTGCTCCACTGCCTGCTTGTATTCTCTGTCAAATAAATAATTAAAATCTTTAAAGAAAAAAAAACCAGCAGATTTTCCAACTCAAACATAAACTCTTATAAAATGTGCTGAATTATCTGTTCCATTGGAACAATCTTTCTGGCCCATAGCAAATCATCAAGTAATAGCATTTCCTTTCTAAAATTTCAACATGTGTCCTCATCCTCTGGTCATTGAATTTACTGGGGTGAAAACATAGTTTCAGATGTCACACCCTTTCCAGGGTGGGTGTGATACCAAAAAGCTACACATATTACTGATCTAACTACTCAGAAGTCTATACATAAAGAGTAAGGGTAGAATCTAAAGCCAGTTGTCTATGTTTGTCTAGAAACAAATGAACAAAAAACCTATCTCTTGTCTTATTCCTCAAAGAGAAAAATCTGTATAGTATCAATTTGGAAATTGATCCTTCTCTGGGGAAAAAAAATACATGCTTTCTTGCAATGCATATGTTTTAAACAATTTCTGTAATCACCTCTTAGGTTCTTCATTCAGCACCTGGACTGAGCCTAAACCACTTTGACTCATGTCCCTTTATCAGTAGTATCCATATTCTTTGAGATTTGTTCGGTAGGGAGAGATTTCAAGCACTCCCATCTTTAGAGAGAGCAAAGATACCTTCTGATTTTGTTGGGTTTTAGCTACATGTTTAGAAAAACAGAAAACAAGTCAAAGAAGACCTCACTGATATATTTTTGCCCCCTCCAATCCTCTTTCTCAAATTAATAATAGCCAGCGTCAAGAAGCTTCAATGCCCATTTGTAAGGTTGTAGAAACTGCTTGTTATTGTCTCCTATCTTAGTCTTTGTGAAACAAACACTTTGATATATTTGTTTTAGCAGCATGTCTGAGCCCCAGGGCATCAGGGCATAATTAGAAAAGGGGTTTGGTCTGGAGGGAGAGAAGAGGAAGAGGAAAGGCTGGGCTTTCATAATGAAGCAGTGGCTTCATTATGGCTATTGAATGTGAGAGTTCTAATTACAGTTTATAATTAAGCTAGAGATTATAGCCATCCAGATGAGCAAGCAGTGATGTCTCCTTTTGAGATGACAATGTTTTGGTGTTCTCTTGAATTTGTAGTTATTAGCCACTTGAAAGAAACAAAGGAAAATATTCCATTCTAGGATTAAATTCAAAGGTATCACTCCAAAAGTTGTAAGGAAAAAGAGTTGCTAGGAGAAGTCAGTTTAAAAGAGAGAGAGAGGTTAAAAGAGTATGTTTGGCCTGAACATTCTATTTAGGGAGCATTGCAAGGAACACCTACTAAGATATTTTGTCCCACTCTGGCCCTTTAAGCTCTCATGTTTCTGGGCTGGAACAATTTAGTAGCAAGTAGGATTCAGTTATCATGCTTGTTTAAGGACATTTGCAGGGATCCATAATGCGGTCTGCAGGCATGCATCCATTTGGAGAGAGAGAATATATCATGTTTACGGTGCCTACACCAGCATATGTGGACATTTGCATTTGGAGAGAAAGTATATTCCCACTTCAGCTGGAGTTCTACCCCTTGTTGGTAGTGATTGGAGCTTAAAGCTGGCTGTATGCAGAGAAGTGGACCAGATACTCTTCCTCTTTTGAATCCATACATTTTCTTCCCCACCTGGGTTCCACACTTGATCACTAAATAGATGCAATATCAGAACACATCTGTCACTGTAAGCTTTGAATTAATTTAGTAACCTGACCTTGAAAAGATAATCTAACCTTCCAAACAAGGGTTCTGTATCGCAGTTTTCAACATAGAGTGGAGAACTGGGCCAGCAGGGTAACAAAACGCCAGGAATCTGTGAGCTCACCTGGGTGTGTAAGGACAGTTTAATGACCCAAAGAGATAAATTCACTTTCACAAAGCCACTGCCACTTGGTTTCTTTGAGTAGATTATTCACACTTAATTTCAAATATCAAAATAAAATCTTTTCACTTAATCATATTTGATTACTCTAGTAATAGACATTAATTCATAAGCTCTACCCTGGAAGCATTTGGGGAATGGGGGAACACTCTGTGTAACTAGTAACTTAAAGGATGAGCAGCTGGGTTATGGTAGTTTCAGTCTGACCAAAAAAAAAAAAAAAAGAAAGACCCAACTCTAGATAAATTATTATTTGTGACATGGCTCAAGATGGGAGAGTGTGAGGAGAGTGAAGGTGACAGAACTGCTGCTGACCACAGTGACAGGGACTTGAAGAGCAGCCAACATGACATCTTTCCTATCATGCTGCCGAAAATGTCAACTTTGTGAAGGACAGTGAGAAAATGGTTTGCCGAAAACATGAAAGGTGGATTCAAGAGATGCCTGCTGTGTCAGATGCGATATAGTCTGTCATGGCTGAGAGACCCACTTCTGGTGGCAGGGGTGTCCTGCAGGTGGGGGAGCGTCCAGTCTCTGACAGGGCTCCAAAAATGACTGCACTTGACCTGCAGGTGGTCTCAGGTTTGCAGGATCATGATATACAAGAAGTGAGTTGTTAGCCAGTGTGCAGTTAAGTGGAACCAGAGACCCGGGACCACATTTCCTTGTCGTGTGTGTGCACGTGCACACGCGGGATTTTAAAGCTAGGTTCAAAGACATCACACACTTCTACTATGAAAGCACATATCCCCTCCTTCTACTAAAAAGGAGGAAATATGTGCTTTATGAACTCACATCAGATTAGTATAAGTAATGACTAAGTCTGGATCATCTATCATCTGAGTTTTTTGGGGCGCGATGTTGGGAGCCTCAAAGAGAGGGAGAGGAAAACTGGAATCAAGGCAGCTACAGAAAAGTAGGTAACAGGACAAAAGCAGCCCTTAATGGCATATTAAAATAACCTGGGGAGCTTTAAAAGCAACAGATGTCTAGGCCCACTGCAGACACATTGAATCAAGAACTTGAGGATGAGACCTCTCAAAGCTTTCACATGGTTCTAAAGTACAGCCAAAAATTAAGAACTACTGAACTATGAGAATGGTCTGTTTGGTCAGGGCACAGCTGCTAGGGTGAGCAAATTGCAGCTGTATCCTCTGTCTTTGCAGTATTTACTCCGTGTGGTTTCTAGAAAAGTGTGTCCAGTTAGCTGAGCTTAGGTCATAGTCTGCTTATATGTGCAGTGACCATGAAAGGCAGACACTGGTTTATAGGAAGGCCCTTAGAATAAACAGCAGGAAAATAGGATCCCAGTTTACCCGCCCCCCCACCCCCACCAAGAATACTCACAGTGCAGCCAAGATCATTCCTCCAAAGGACATTCAGGTGTTAAGAGGTAACAGTGGATGCTAAGAAGCCAAAAAATAAGAGGGCAGGAAATGCACCATTCAGGACACAGGAGGATGAGGGATTTGGAGCTTCTAAATATGTGTTCTAAGTAAAGACCCATCTCAGCCTGGGATTTACTAGTTAGGAATTTAAAATCCAACTTTATTCCTCTTCTCTCATTCTTTGTGACTCCGTAAGTGTTAGAAATATGGGGAAGGGAGCAAGATGCAGAGCCAGTTTTATGACAATTACAGAATCACCTCCAAAGGTTTCCAGAAAAAAAAACAAAAACAAAAAAAAAACAGAAAAAGCAGGGCTTCTGAGAGATACCAGTACAGTTCCTCTATTTATTTCACAACCAGCACTGCTTGGGATGATACCTTGAAACAGTGCATACACCACACTGGAAGGGATTATGGCTTTATAAATGGACCATTACACTTGGAGAAGATCTCTGCTTCCAAACTCACTCCAATCCAAGGGAAATTAGTAACCCTGAATCAAACATGCCCTTTCAGCCACTAAAACAGCCACCCACCAAATATTTCCTTGCCCTAAAGCACAGTTCTCAAAGTGTGGCTCCTGCAACCAACATCATCAGAGAACTTGTTAGAAATGCAAATTCTTGGGGCACCTGGGTGGCTCCGTTGGTTGGGTGCTGACTCTTGTTTTCAGCTTGAGTTGTGATCTCATGGTCAGCTCTGGGATTGGCAGGGAGTCTGCTTGAGATTCTCTCTCTCCTCTCCCTCTGCCCCTCCTCCCAGGCTCTTGTGCTCTCTCTCTTTCTCTCTCTCTCTACAAATAAAGATTTAAGAAAAAAAAAAAGAAGAAAAGCAAATTCTCAGCCCATCCTCCAGGTAATTCTGAGGCATGCTCAGGTTTGAGGATTACCTCTCTAAGAAAAGTATTTTATTGCTTCTGTGAGAATAGGGTTCCCCAAAATACTGAGCCAGGATTTTTAGTTAGTAGCTCCATAGAAATCTAAGCCTGTGTAATTGACATTGACACATTTTAGGGATCAACAGAAAATAAATTGATATTTGACAGAATTCTCTTCCAAAAATAATTATCTGAAACTCAACCCCAAAAAAAGGATGTATTTTTTTTTAAAGATTTTATTTATTTATTCAAGAGAGAAAGAGAGAAAACAGCACGAGAGGGGGGAGGGTCAGAGGGAGAATCAGGCTCCCTGCTGAGCAGAGAGGTAGATGCGGGACTCAATTCTGGGACTCCAGGATCATGACCTAAGCAGAAGGCAGCTGCTTAACCCACTGAGCCTCCCAGGCACCCCCAGAAAGGATATTTTTACTTTCTGATATAATTCCAACCTATGATCTTTGGCAAATCTTATTATTCCTGCATGTCTCTTCCTCAGTTTGTAAAATAACATCCTCTATCCCCTCTACCATTCTAGCACGATTCTGGCAGCTGCAGACAAATTTGCATTCAATGTCAAATCAAACTTTTTTAATCACCTGTTTCTGTTGGTGAATTCTGTACTATTTACCTTCCAGACATAAAGTTAGTTTGTTTCATTTATTTTAAGAGAAAACCATTCACACTGACATAGGCAATTAAGAAGCAAATTTAAGAAAAGAATACAACAATTTTTAGTCATGTACCTTTTCTTTGAGTAGTGAGATTAATAGTGTTCAGAAAGGAGTTGAAGGAGAGATTGTCAGGGAAGCAGAAGTGGCTGCTACTTTAAATAACCACAAATGTGAATCATCAGAACAAAAGGGAAAGAAATATAATCAAATTTCATGTTCATAATAATACCCTTTGCAGTGAGGATTAACTGAGAAGGCCAGGCACACACTAAATGTCTAGTTTTTATCATCTCAAAAACAAATCCAAAAGTTACTTTCTAATTGCCTAATAAATTGCCGTAGAAGGCTTATTGAGTGAAGAATGGATGATTTTCATCAGGGAGGCTTCTCTCTTGGTAATAGCCACACACGTCTCTGGGCTGCCCATGTGAAATGGTTTCTGTGTTTTTTCCTGTCATCTGTAAACTCCTCTTTGTAAATTATACTTTTTAAAGATTGATTTTATTTATTTATTTACTTACTTTACTATTTCTGAGAGAGCAAGAGTGTGTGTATGCATGCTAGCAGGGGGAGGGGGAGGAGAAGAGGGAGAGAGATAATATCAAGCAGGCTCCCCCACTGAGCGTGGAACCCCACACAAGGCTCCATCCCAGGACCCTAAGACCATGACCTCAGCCAAAATCAAGGGCCAGTTGCTCAAACGACTGCACCACCCACGTGCCCCTGCTTTGTAAATTATATTTAATAGCGTTTTTCTCTGGGCTAATGCCCTGCTAAGAAACCAAATGGTTAAAATGTTTCCATTTTCCCAAATTGAGTGTGTGCATGCACACACCAATTGCATAAATGTGTTCAATGCATTAGAGAGCTATATTTTGTGTAAGCAAAATCTAAATCTAAAAACCACACCTAAAGAAAGTTGTAGATTATAATAGAAACATGAGAAGTTACCACAAAAAAACTGTCACATGTATTTTGTGGAGGCCAGTGAATTCATCCTGAGACTTAAATACAGATTCATGGATATTTCATTGTAAAAAAGTGTTGTTAAATAAACTTTGTATATAAACATTTAAGATTTTTCAAGAAAATATGAAAATAAGGGCATAGTCACAGACCCCAAGAGCCTACCTGATATTTACCATTTGGTCTTGTTTCTTCCTTTAAGTTCAGGGGATTGTGAAGAAATGGATTTTATAGAATTTTACTGTTTAGGGGTGATTTTTATAATGTGGGGAAGGGGAAGTTTTCTTGTTGTTGTTTTTTTTCTCCCCCAACGAGGGCCTTTTTAATATTTTAAAAGAAGGGAAGCTGACCAATTAACCCCTAACAGGAGGTGCATTGCTATCATTTGCCAAGTCTTTTGTGCAGTCAGACTGGTCTAGTATACAGGATTTTCCCAACTTATGCTGGATCCTTGAGAAGGCCTATAAATAAGACCATTTGTTTGGTCTCAAGATGACTTGCATTTGCAAACTGAAGAATGTTCCAATAGAAGTTTCATGGTGACACACCAATCTGCAAACTGGCTCAGCCAGTAGTCAAAACAAGTCACTACGGGATCTGGGAAGCTGAAGTCTTTGAATGGGTCAGATTATCCTACGTCTAATTTGGCACAGATAAATTTGGGCTATAAATATGCAGCTTCCCTTTGTATTTTCAGCTTGAATGGTCCAAAGCAAATAGGAAAAATGTGTGTGAATCTAATGGTGATTTAGAAATATGAGAATCCTGCGATTAAACTGAAATTCACTTATTTTTTGCTAAGGTCTTTCTTTTTATTAAAATGAGCAATAGTTCACTAATGTCACTAACTAAAGGCATCATATGTGGTTTGTTCTTTTTTCCCAGCTCTATTGTGGTATTAACATATACCATGTATCAGTTTGAGGTATAGCATGTGATAATTTGATACACATATGTATTGTGAAATTACTATTATGGCAAGGTTAATTAACACCTACATCCCCTCACAGAATTACCTTTTGTTGTTTTTTTTTTTTT